>CAWUFW010009920.1:0-205000 GCA_963921515.1 Calotriton arnoldi | reverse complement strand
GTGTAGCATTGGCTTGCACTCTACTGTTTTTTTGATACTCTTTGCTGTTTTCATGTTTTTGGAGACCTGTTGAAACGAGCCACTTACTATATGATTACCTTTTTGTTTCCCTTTTAGATTCATGTCAGTAGTTTTCGTGCAGAGGAGTTGACGACATGTACAGGGTTGACAGTGCCTCAGGTGGTCCCAGTGTATGGAGCCGTGAAGGAAGGTCACTGGATCACCATTTTTATGAAGCTACTCGAAGGCGAGTGAAGCCTAGATTATACTAAATGTGAGACTCATGAGAGCACAGAATCCGTGGGTGTGGCTAACCTAGCAACACTCCAGTAACGCTAGTATGAGCGCTGTAGAGGAGAGGGAAAACATGAGGGCAAGCTAACCCGGTTACAATCTGTCTGCTCCCACTTACAGAAATGGGCAGTTCTAGTTAGAGACTAGGCTTCAGCTAAGATTGTTTTACACATTTTTATGGTAATGTTTAAATAATTGGAATTATATTTTAATATTGAATTGTGGTGTTTTGTTGGTATTTGTCCAGTCATTGTAACAGGAAATCCATGCTAATGAACAGTTTGTTTTTACCTTCAATGCCCTCTGTAACACCATTAGTTTTTTCCATATGTGTTACTAGCCGTTAAGTTGATACTGCACTTTTTAGAGCTCTGGTTTTGTGCCTCATTGCTGGAACAACATAAGTAGATTAAAGGAAGATAATTTTCACCTTCTAGCAAATATGATCCCCCTTTGTGTGGCAGAGCATCGAGCGTTTGGAGAGGATCTGGTCTAATGGCTAGGGTGGTCGACCTTAAATCTGGGGAACTGGTTTCGAGTCTCGGCAACGACGCTCAACATCCTGTGATTCTGGGCAAATCACTTAATCCCCCGTGCCTAACAAAAAAAATGAATGTGTCCTTGTGTAACGCAACTGGTGCTCATGTAAAACGCTCTGATACCTTCGGGTCGAGTTCGCACTATATAAAACTCCGGGGGGAAAAAGTATTTGTACAAGGCACACAGTAATTTCCAGCTTATCATGCAGTTTACCACCTGGTCTGCGGATCAAGCACCTCTGGAGATTGAATTTACTGAACTAGAGCTGTTCCATATATCCTCAGTTAAAAGAGGTGAGCCACACTCCCTTCCTCTTGGTTTACAGAGTGGGAATCCACCATAAAGAAGAACAATCTCCACACAATCTGTAGACAGGAGAAATTAACTTTCTAACTAGCTACAGCTTTGGGAATCTTAAGTCTGCCGTGCTATTTGATTTTACATTTCCATCCAACAGAATGGTTTTATTTCACTTACCGTGTGATTTGAGCAGAGGCCACTACATACAGTACAGTAAAGAAAGTGATGGTAATAGACACATTACACTGAATAGGAGCCATGAACAGTAGCCAAAAACAAGAGGACATTTCAGAAACAAGTTCATCCTATCTTAATTATTACGTTTGGATGGATTCTGTTGATTCATCGATGGTTTAACAAGTGAATGTTTAATTTTCTGACTTTTCATGCTTTCATTTTAGGTGGTTCAGTGGGTCAGCTGATTCAGCAGAGAGGCTACCTACCCGAAGACCTGGCCCTGCATTATATGAGCCAGGTGCTGGCGGGACTGGAACACCTCCATGCTCGCAATATTCTCCATGGAGATGTGAAAGGTACAGTGCAAACAGAAGAGGACTAAACCTTATTTAGCTAAAGGAAGCATTCCAAACAGTTTGACAGCATCTGATGGAAAATTTCGTTTTTCTTTTCTTTTAAATCAACATCCCCAAACATTGCTCATTGTTATTCTCCAGGTGGCTGACATGTAGCCCCAGTCTTGTCCGCTTAAAGTCTGTCTCTAGACCTACAAGAACAGGCTCATGATAGGTTGATATTGCCTTTCATATCAGTGCAACCAGGCCCTGCTTCATGGGTAGTATACCTGCTACCACCTCCTGGTGCCTTAGTCACACTCTTGACGCACCCTCCTGCAAGTAGGATCATTTGCGACTAGTTTAACTCGGTCCACCTAACTGCATCAACCATAGAGTCCACATAATTTGGTGAAAACAGAGTACTCCTTTCTAGAGGAAGTACTAAATACTGAGGACAGTATGCCAGGGACATTTCTTCTGCCATAGGGATGCTATGATGCAGGATATTCCACCAGCCTGTTCCACTTCTCCACAAACCGGACAGTTTTCAGTTATGAAGCAACTTATCAAACTGCTAGCCTCCTTCTCCAGTACTTGCATCTTCCAGTACTTGGCTTGTAGTCCTCTTTCCCCCCGCTGTTGTTTCCCACTACTGACTTCTTGGCCTCTAAAACCGACTGGGAGTCACCCTAAACCTTAGTGTTTTGGAATTCACAATCAACCACCGTTTTCTCTTTTCACTCTATTATTCAAGAATAACCTAGCTTCTTGTTAATGGCTTCTGCTTCACTGTCCCGCCACCACACCCATGACTGGCACCATCCACAACCTATCTTCTTTGCTATTCTTGCTCCAAGTTATCTAAGTTGAGTAGTTAAGAGTAAGAATTGAATGAGACTCCAAAGAGGGGCTAATATTGGCGCACCAAAATGAGGGGAGGTAAACGTAAGAGAAGCGACTAGGCTGAATAATGGCAAAGGAGCTCTACTTGGATCTTTTCATCAACAGACTTGTATGACCTCTAGAAATTCACAACTCATTTGACGAAATAATACGAAGCACAATCCAAAAGGTACATAAAACTCAAAGAATTAAAGCTTATAAGATGGCCCTTACGTGCCCCCCAAAGCTGCCACTGCTGCCGTGTTTTATAAAAATTGTTTGTTGCATTTACTATTACTTTTTGGATGGGTTATATGGCAAAAGAACATTTTATTCTTTTCCTTACTAAAACTGAAAGAGGAAGTGTACATGCTAGATATTACTGAGTGTCTTCTAATTATTGCAACTGTTAGTGCTGTGGATACTTCCTGCTCTCTCGTAGTTTTTCTGCTTCTTGACCTGTCATCTTTCAAAGATTACCTAGAAAGGGTGAGTGCCCTGGTCATGTTCTCATGCCTACTGGGTTAGGGCCTCTCCTTGTGCAGTTGAAAACTGGAGGAGCAATGAGCAAAAAGGTCTGTTTGGCTGCAGGAGCCTTGATTCTTTCTTCTCTGTTTTGTTTACAGCGGACAACATCCTGCTCTCTGGGGATGGGAAACAGGCGTTTCTTTGTGACTTCGGGCACTCTGCTCATCTTTCTCCAGACAACTTGGGAAAATCTTTGGTGACAGGTAAACAGTTCAAGAGAGACATTGTTTTATTCACAATCTCATCCGCTTACCAAAAGTGTATATCAAAAGTCTTTTCATTTATTTCATATACTGGCACGCCTTCATTGTAACAGTAATACCAACCTATATTATTCACGAACGCAGTCACTTTTTGGCCTACACTGTAACACTGCTATGGTATTGCTTTATAGTTAGAATCTGTTACTTTCTGAAGAAAATGGCTGACGTAAGTTTCTAGTAGCTTCCTTTTGCAGATCTATATTTATTGTGGTGTTGCTAGGCCAGTGATTGTATGATCAGATGGAAACAATAAGGATAGGATGCAATGGAGATACTGGCCAAGCAGATGTACAAAATGGAAGCACAAAGCCAACTATTCTAAGATAAAATGGAAATAACCCAATGTATGAATGATGGGGGGGGAAACAGTAAAAATAATGAACTTAAAACCACGAGTCATTGATTGTATGATGAGAAGGAAACAACTATTTAGCACTTGTATGATAAGATGAAAACATATTTGGATGATGAGAGCCAAACAGTAAGACAGCAGTGCAAGAATAAGATAGAAACAGGAGCTTCTGGTTATGGAGTGAGTTAGGCATAATGAGCTAACAATTGTAGGATGAGATGGACGCTATGAGCAGTCCATTTTAAAGTTAGATGTAAAAGATGAGTTTGTGACTCTGAGACACAGACAAGCATTCACATAAAAAGGAGTTCATGCTGGCAAAAAATGTGGGTTGAGATAGTAACTAGGAGCAATCAATTGTATAGTGCGATGAAAACAGCGAGCTACTGACGAGAGAATGGAGGAGAACATGAGCAGCTAACTGTACAATGAGGAGACGTAAAAGTCAATAATTATTTGATAAAATAGTCTATATGAGATGGAATTACTGAACTGCAGATTGGATCTTGCAATAAAAGCAGTTCATTTTCCTGTGTGTTCCATTCTTTGAAATCTTATCATATGATGTACTCATTGCGGTAATTTCTCCATAAATCACTAGCTCGTTACCTGTATCTCATTGAACAATCTTGGTGCTTTTGTATTAACATATAGATGTTGATTTGTGTCATCGCCTTACAGAATCATTTGCTATTTCCTCCTCTTCATAAGAGTTGGGGCCCCATATTTTGGTTTCTAAACAATGTCTTAAAGCACTAAGTCAACCTTTTCGTGCTGGGGCATAGCAGTGTACTGGAGCCAAAGATAGGATATGCTCTACAATAAATAACGTTTGCTTTTTTTCCACCAGGGGACTACACTCCTGGCACCGAAACGCATATGGCACCAGAAATAGTAATGGGGAAACAGTGCAACTCAAAGGTGGACATTTGGAGCAGTTGTTGCATGATGCTGCACATGCTGAATGGGTGCCACCCTTGGACCCGGTATCATTCCCATCCTTTCTGCCTCAAGGTGAGCGTTGCGCACCAATCCATCTTCGTACTAACTGAAGCTGTGGCAGGCCTCACCTGAACTGACTGACAAAAGCTTGTAGTGGTAATATTGTTGGTCCAGGCCCAAGTCAGCTTTTTTTAAAATCTGGCCCATTTGATGATTGTTTTTTTTTATTTTTAACACTATCCACAGATCACTGCTTAAGGGAATAGCCTGAATTAGCAGGTACAGATACGCATGCCACTGTTTTCTTTTGGGGGAGGTGGGGGGTTTACAAGTACTGGTACTGGGAAGGTGGTAAATGGTGCTGAAAAGGAGTGAGTTGTATTAAATGAGCTATGCATCATTTGAATTTTACAGCCTTGAAACTTGTCTCGCTTAGCTTTATAGGGCATCGTTGTAAATAGGATTGTATACAACATGTAAAGCACACAATAACGATGACAGACTGTATAACGGAACAAAGCTATAGCCGAAATATTTCTAATGAAAAACCTTTGTTTGGACTCTGGATATTTCATGAAGTTTCTGTATCAAGTTTTTTCATGGCTTCAATTGCGGCATTTTTTCAGTTTGGCTATTACAAAGCCCAAGACAGACATATGTGTAACTTCTCAATAGAAGTTCAAATGCACAGAGATATTGTTCAAATAAAAATGTATATTAATATAGTTCATTAACTTTGTCCTGCCTTATGGTGACATGAAAGTTAATTGCGGCATAGTATTCAAGTGTATAGTGTGGCTACTGTGTAAGTTAGTATAATTGAGGTATTGCAAATAGACCCAAAATGTACCACTATTTGTAGTTGTCCTAGTGTGGGAGTAGCAGGGGTGTGCTGTAGCACTGGATTTGTGTGCATTATCAGAGCTGCTTCTCAATCCAGATGCTAGGATAACTGATGGTGCTTCAGGATGGGTCATAGCTTTGCTTGGTTACTAGTCCTGTGATAGCTTTTGTATTAAAGATCTGGTCTGAGGTATGTTATAAAAGGTATGAATTTATTCCAGGGCTGGAAATCAGGAATATGGCACAGAATTTATGGGTCCCAGTACTAATGTAGCTGCAGTGCTAGAAAGGTATAATGTAAGGTTTTGAGATTGGTGCTTTACTTTTTGCTCTCCACTATCTGCCATTGTAGTTTATTATCCCTGATTTGGGTTTCATGCTTATTTCCATGCAGATGACACCAAAGTTACTTTTCTTCTCCAACGTTTACCAACTCTTCCATACCTGTGTGTCTGTGGTTGCCTTTGAAGGATGGATACATTCTCCATTTACATGGTTGAAAAACAAACATTGTATTCCTTCCTGCATCTTAATTCCCAGTTTTCTCCCTCAATATATATTTCTTCTTAATAACCCATCTTTTTTGTCTCAACATAGGCTTTCATTTGTTTTTTACCTTTACCTTAAAAAAAAATAAAAAATTATTCGGTTTCTTGTAGTTGCAGCTGTACAATACTAAGAAAATTCAGCCCTTTCTTCCATTCTTTGTTGCTGAACTCCCCATTCAATTCCTAGTTCCATCATGATTGGATTACAACTGCTCTTTATATGTTTTGCTTCGTTTCTGTCCATATAGTATTTGGTATTTTTAAATCTGGTTATATCACTCTTTATTAATTTTCTTTGGCTGCCTGTTTGATCACTTTCAATTTATTTACTTATACATGGTCTATACATGTATTGAAGACTTGCTCCATCTTATGTGTTTGATTAGCTGTCTCAATGATTTTGTGTTAATTTATGTCCAGCAGGGCAAAGTCGCCTTTCCTATTGCGGTCCCCCTGTGTTCCCTATTGGTTGTAGTATTTTCCTTTACTAGGCCAATGGCGTAGAATGATCTTCTCCCTTAGTTATTTACTGGGACTGCTTTTCGACGCCAGTTTGAGTAATTTTCTGTATTATCTTCCTTCTGGATGATGTTCTCTTGTTTATTATATTTTGTTCCATTTCTGCTATTTTTTTACAGTGTATGTTTTGGGCCAATGCATTACTGTACCTTCGCTTAATTTAATCATATAGGAACACATGGGACTTTAACTTGGAACACTTTTTTTTGTTTAGGCTGATGCGATCGATTGTTATTAGATATCCATACATGTCTTTAGATGTGAGATTCATAATGTACAATTATCATATAACTTATTTGTAATCACTATTCCTGTGTAAAAAAAAAAGCATTTATACATTAAAAGTGCTATATACATTTAAAAAAATGTATATATCAAAGCTGTTTTTGTTCTGAAATCCAAGTAGCTTTGGAAATTACAGTTTGAGGTGCATTTGGTGAGATGTAGCAAGGTAGGCGCAATGGAAATCATGACTTTTTGGTTTTAGTTTTGCAATGAGGCATTTTGAATGGAACATTTGATGTGCAGTCACACAACTGTAAAATGCTTACAGTCAATGGATTAAGAGGGGTTAGGCAAGGATAAAGACTGGCAGAACATTGTGGATTCCAAGCGCTATGTAATGCTGACATTGATTAAATAGGAGTTGTATTAAATTAATTGAATTGTCGTAGAGATTAAATCTCTTGCGAGGAGTTTATTTGGTACAGTGTCTTTTGCCCCACCTTCATAATTGATTTCCTTTTTTTAACAGATTGCCAGGGAGCCGCCCCCTGTGAGGGAAATCCCACCCTGTTGTAACCCCTTCACTACTGAGGCCATTAGAGAAGGACTAATTAAGGATCCAGTGAAAAGGGCATCAGCGGCTGAACTGACGGAGAAGGTTAATTTGGCCCTACAAAAGGGTAAGGATGTAAGGTCATGCCATACCTTGTGTGTGTGGAAGGTGAATACAAATCTCCTATAACCCTACAGTAGTCTGCAATGCGAATTTCACCAACCAGTGAGTTTCTTAAATCGGGGTCCTGGTGAGAGAACAAGCATGTACATTAAGAAATGTGTTGTTGAAACTGTTCAAAGAATGCTTGATAATTTACTCACCTCTTTCAAGAACCAGCAAATGTGCTTGGGACTTTCTTTAAGACCAAGATTACGACCATATCTGATGGGAATGGAGAGCGGCCGGCAGACCTTGCCTTACTGAACTTGTAGCTACAATCACCAAGAAGAGAAGGTCTTTTTGCATGAAAGGAAACAGATTGTGTTACTGGGTCAATATATATGTAAAGCTTCCCCCTCATCTCCCTATGCCCCCATCCCCTTACTTTGGTAATTTCAAAAATTTGGAAGTATAATAACCATTTGTAGACCTACGCCAGGGATACGCATCTGGTGGTGCAATTGTAAGGGAGAAGGGAAGATGGGCAGCTAGTCCTAAAGCAGAAACCAAAAGGAAAATGTTACCATGTAAGCATCTATTCATGGAATGTCGTTCTGTAGATTCACATGCTGTGAATACTCCTGCCATCTAGTGTTGGGCCCGGATGTGTGCAAGTTGTTTTTGTTTGAAGAATTCTTCTTGAGTCATGAAGTACTGTGACTCCACCTCTTTCTTGCATTGTAAATCGTCAGCAGCTCCATTGTTAGTTTTTTTTCCACACACTGGGTGAGGATGAAGCTGGAGCAAAGCGACACAGGAAAAAGACATAGAAAGATTACCATGCAAAGGAAGTAAGAAAGAATGGTAACTGCAACAGCTAGAGGCATCTGGGGAGGGTGGGCGTACGTGAATCTACAGCACTACATGCAGTGAACAAATGCTTAGAAGGTAACATTTTCTGTTTGAGGCATGAGTAGCTGTAGATACACATGCTGTGCATAGAGTGTAAAGCAGTCCTTTCTTAAGCAGTGGCTAGCCTGTGGATGTTGCAGAAGACTGAAAAGGGGCACGAAGTACAGCCTGACCAACATTAGCTTGTTGGCGGGCTAATACATCTACACAGTAGTGCTCGGTGAAAGTGTGTGGTGTAGACCAAGAAGCTGCTTTATAAATGTCCACCATTGGGATGTGGCCTAGGAAGGCCATATTGGTTCCTTTCTTTCTGGTAGAGTGGGCTCCAGGAGGAGCAGGCAAAACTTTTTACCTTTTGCATAAAAGGTTTGGATGCATTTAACTATCCACCTTGCTATGCCTGTTTTCGATAAGGCCTCCTCTTTATGGGGTTCAGAAAATGCAACAAACATTTGTTGGGTTTTTCGAAAGGGCTTTGTTCTGTCCACATAGTACATTAAGGCTCGTTTGACGTCTAAGGTATGAAGGACCCTTTCTGCAGCTGAGTCAGGTTGTGGAAAGAAAACTGGGAGTTCTATAGACTGGTTAAATTGGAAAGGAAAGACCACCTTAGGAAGAAATGTAGGGTTGGTGTGAAGAACCCCCGTATCTCTATGAACCTGGAAGAAAGGTTCTTTCAAGGTCAAGGCCTGGAGCTCATTAACATGCCTTAGTGATGTGATGTCTACTAGGAAAGCTACCTTTCAAAAGAGAAACTGTAGGGGACATGACTGAAAGGACTCAAACGGGGGACCCTTAAGTCTGGTGAGAACGATGTTCAGATTCCACACCGGGACTGGAGGCACCCGGGGAGTAATGACTCTTTTGAGTCCCTCCATAAAAGCTTTAATGACCGGAATCCTAAAGAGAGAGGCATGTTGTCCATTTTGGAGAATGGAATCCTAAAGAGAGAGGCATGTTGTCCATTTTGGAGTAAAGCACCCACCACAGCCAAGTGTAGCCAGATGGAGGTGAAGGCTGGGCCACATGTTTGTAGATGTAGTAGGTAACAAATGATATTTTGAAAAGTGGCTGCTAGGGGGTCAGTCTGGTTTCAAAGACCATAGCAGACAAACCTTTGCTATTTGCAGCATAGCAGGCATGAGTCGTGGGTCTGCGTGCTTCCTTAAGAATGTTCATACATTCAGGAGGCAGATTAAGTTAACCAAACTCTAAGGCTTCAGCTCGCAAGGTTGAGACTTTTGGGTTTGGGGTGCCTGATTTCTCCATGGTTCTGCGTGAGACGGTCCGGCCTGTTGGAGAGCCTCTCATACAGAACCACTGAGAGGTTGAAGAGAGTGGTAAAATAGGGTTGTCTGGCCCAGGTGGGAGCCACCAGGATGGGAGTGAGAGGTTTGCAGCAGTTTCTGAACCGCAAACTGAATGAGGGGGGAAGAGGTTGAAAACCATAAGAAAACTTCCCTGACCAGTTCATCCATAGTGCATTGCCCTTGGACTGTGGGAATTTGGAGACTAAGTTTGTTCATTTTGCATTTTCTGCTGTGGCGAAGAGGTGCACATCCGGAAACCCCCAGCACTGGAAGTACCGGAAGAGGACTCCCGGGTGGAGTTCCCACTCATGGGTTTGTTGCCGCATTCTGCTGTAAAGGTCTGCAAAGTTGTTGTCCACTCCTTGTAGGTTTTCCGCCAACAGATGGATCCTGTGATGGTGCGCCCGGCGCCAGATGGACTGAGCTAGCAGAGAGAGTGGAGATTGAGTGCCTTCCTGCATCTGTAGTTAATACATGGCTGTCATGTAGTCCGTCCGGATGAGGACTACCTTGCCCACTATGGAGCCGGATACGAGCTGTCCCATGAAGGATGTCGAGTGCTGAGGGGTCGGTGTCCGGCGGGAGCACCAACAAGCCTTGGCAGCGGCAACCCACGAAGAAGGTCGAGGAAGGTCACAGTCTGGCCCAGCAAGGACCAGAAGACTCACCACAGCAAAGGGAATCGGGGCAGGCCTGGAGCAACCAGGGAAGCCCAAGAAAATCAGTGTTGTCCCTCAAATGGATCCACAGGCCGAAGGCACAGGTGTCGCCAGGGGACCTCTAGCAGTTTCATAAAACAACAGCTTGCAGGACACAGAGTGTGAGGAGGCCGAAGTCCTTTGTACAAAATGTGCGCAGAGGTTGGGGCTATCGATAGCCCAATACACTTGGTTGGGGAACGCCAACAAGCATATGCATCTTGCACATGTACGCGGTGCACATGGGTTTGGGTTAAGTGGTCCCCACGAGAGATACTGGCCTCAAACTCGGTGAGAGGGCAGCTCGACCTCAAGGAACCCACCTCCTGTGTTGCAGGAGCCTTCGGAGTCCGCAGGAGCTCAGGATCAGCAGACCGGTCAGTTGCGTTACGGTGCCTGCGAATGCAGGGGAGTGACTCCTTCACCCCATGGGAGATACTTCAGTTGTCCTTGATGCTCCACAGGTCCTGCATGGAGCCTGTATGGTGCACGGACACAGACGATGCTTTGGACGTAGAGGGAGACTAAGTCTGACCCAGTCGAAGTCCAAAGTGTCCAGACGGTCGAAGGTCAGTGTTTCTTGATCAGAATCTTGTCCACGTCGAATCTAGGGTCCTACAGCCAGGTAAGCCCTTTTGTACCCAGGGGAGAGGGTTGGACAGATTCAGGGGACCCTCCCAGGGGAGGGTCAGGACAGTGGGGAGGTTACTCCCATGTCCTTTGTCCAGTTTTGCGCCAGAGCAGGAGCCAACTGCTCCCAGGACTGGTTTGAACTGGACTATGCAAAGGGACACCAAGTGTGCCCCAGATGCAGACTTTTAGGCATTTTAGAAGTGCACCCACCCAGCCCCAATACACTAAATTCTGTCTGGGAGGTGGTCACACCTCCCTGTGACGGGATGCCTATTGTCCTGCCTTCCCCTGCTCGAGCTTGGCTCAGCAGCAGGAGGGCAGAAATGTGTCTCTGGTCGGCAGCAACCATTTTGTACTGCCCGGGTCGAGAAGGCTGGTACCGGGAAGACCAGTGACCCCACGAAGCTTGCTTCAGAAGGGTGGAATCATACCTCCCACACCGGTTACCAGTGTGGAGGTATGATTCCAAGGTGTTTGATACCAAACACAACATGTTTTGTTGCAGCCGTTTTCGAGAGAGCATTTTACGCAATAATATAATGCACCTCTAAGTATATGTCTGGCTGCGTCACCGACAACCCGGGAGATTGGTCTCCGAAGGCTGCAGAGAGCTCTGTTCATGCAGGGGCGCCCTCTCACGTAAAACCCAGCACCCTGCCTTCAGAATTGTCAAGGCCTGCTAGAGGGGTGACTGATAGGTTTTAAGTGTAGTGATCTATAGATATAGTAAACCTATATCTAAAGTAAGTGGTGCAAGCACCAGCTTACACAGGCTGCAATGGCAGGCCTGTAGTTCCATTTTGCATGGCCTCTCATGGGTGGCATAATACATGCTGCAGCCCATTGGCGGCCTCTGGGGTACCTATGCCCTGGGTACATGTGTACCATGTACTAGGGACTGACTAGGGTACCCCAGTATCCAATCTGGAGTGTACCCAAGTACATGCATAATATTTTACGGAGAAAGCAGATAGACTGGGGTCCTGATTAGCAGGATCCCAGTCAGACTAGTCAAAAACAGTGTAACATCAAGCAAAAAGTGGGGGTAACCACAAGAAGCAGATCCTACATATATAAATTTAAAAAAAAATATGACATGACCAGGCATCAGCACGTTCAAAGCCACGTACTAAGAATACCCTTTTAGCTAAGGCCATGGACACTTATTTCTTTAGTAATTACACTAACTTCTGTCATGACATGCAGTAATTTAAAACTCCTCACAGAAACCCAAAAAACCAATCTGGAGCAGTAGCCCATTTTACCATCAGAGGCCTCAGATTCAAGTGAACTAAAAGTGGGGGTGCCAGGCTGGTTATTGCAGAAATGCTCATCCTTTAACTCTGAAAATGGAAGCCAACTATTGCAAATTGCCAAGAGTGCTTAATAGTGGCTATTCGGCAGCTGCCCAACTCCTCTTTAACTTGTCACTCTCCTCAATTTGATATTAACCACGATGGAGCACGGGTCAGATACACTAACCTGCTTTGTCCTGGTCAAAGATTTTACCTTCTGACTTTAGTCCTTTAAGTCCCAGTCTACTAATGCAGTACACTCCAGAAAACCCCCTCAGGACCTTAGGGAAGGCGCTCAGAGACTCACAGGGTGGCAGGCAGAGACCATCAGGGTAGTCCAGTAAAGGTCCAGTTTTCACTGTTCAGCTGGACAGTCGCAGGAAAAGGCCTCTTGTATCTCGTTGTGTCCATGTAGCTTTAGCAGGTCTGCCTTATGACTTGTGGAGTCTACTTCGTTGTCCTGGTCAGAAGAGGGAGAGCAAGTCCAGTCTGCTAGGCTCTTCTCAGGTCTCAGACAGCAGGTTCAGTCCTATTCTAATCTTCCACAAGTCCAAGAGTGTTTTGAAGTGGGTGCCTGGAGGCGCACATTTATGCCTAGATGAGCTAGTGCGTGGGAATGACCCCTGGGGATGCCCTAACAAATGGTGTAAAGGTTCCTAAAGCTACCTGTAACGAGTTTAGGCATTTTCAAGGTGGCTTAATTCTTCAGTCGGATTAAACTTGGGCTCTGGGTGTGTGGGTGGGCAGTGTACAATGGTAATCCCATTGTCCTTTCACATCTAACACTAAAATATAGTTTTAGACGGTCCCTGCACCCACAACAACCTTGGAGACAGATGTCTGGTATAACAAAGCTGAGCTTTCAGTAACCTGACGGGGGGCACACACACATTGTTTTATCATTCTGTTTCGCTCCTTTGAGGTGCGCTCCAAATGTCATATGTAAAACCAAAGCAAATCTGTCAAGCAGGATTTGACTCTCTTGTGTCAAAGAGGATGCTCACAGCTCCTCCCCAGTGGTCACTCTAAACCAGTTCTGGGGCAGCTCTCCCTTTCACTACGGGTGGTGTCTAGCTGACTAGGACAAAAGGGGAGGCAGGTCCAGGTGTGGGCTACATCTGCCTGTGATAGTAGGAGGCCTCTTTTTTAGTGTAACAAGGGTCGGGGCACAAGCCCCTAGGCCATCCTGTCAACGGAAGAAAAGCATCTCCCCAACCCTAAGTCCTATTGTCCCTTTCCTGGGAGTAGTTCACTCCTCATCACAGGGGAGCCATCAAGCGGCCAGGTGACAGTTGAATACTTGCACAGAGGCCTCCAGAGGTTTTAGGCAGACAAAATTTAACTTTCCTAAAGTACCTTTTCTGTAATAGACCAGATTCGACTTCACCAATTAATTGGATTTTGGTTAACTATTGAACAGAGTCCTTGAAATAATTATCTAGCTTTCACCAATAATCAGTTAGCATTATACGGTGTTATAATGTAATCCAGCGCTTACCTATGGAAGCCGGCAGCCTTGCTACAGTGAAAATGGCTTTTATGCTTTTTCATTGTAAGGACATGTGGACTATTAAACTTAGACATGTCCTTCTTTTAAAGACCATGCACCTTACCCTATGAGTTATATGACCTTTCTTAAGAGTGACTTTATAAAGTTTAAAAGTAAGGTTGAGGTGTTTCAAAAGGTTGTATTTTGACATGCCAAATTGGCACCTTTCTTCAGAGAGGCGTGAACGTCAAAAAACTATATTGGCAGCAGCAGGGTGGATGAGGACTTGGGAGCTGTACACATTAATATTTTAGTTGGCATCTAGGGAATGCAAATGTGTATATGTGTGTGGATAAGAAAATAAGTGTTAACTGAGTTGAGAGGTCATCTTATTAAAAAAAAATTACAGTTTCAATGGAGTAAGATTTACGCAAAATTGAAGCTAAACTGAAGTTCTGACAAAACTGGTATATTTTTTGAAGATGTGACACATTAATAATTAGACAATGTATTAGTGGCCATGATTTTGAAATTCTTAAGCTTAATTAAACAATTACAAAGGACATGTAAAAATCAAGAACACTTTGTAACTACCTGCCTAGTAACCATAAATAAGTAATAACTTATTTTCTTAATAGTTTTGATTCGGTCAGTGTTTTGGCCTTTTAAGCACTGTTCGTAGCAGGTGGTACTATAACTCATTTTATAAACCTCGTAAGGATGACCTCAACAGTGAGCATTTAACTCTCTGCACTGTCTAGGCTGTATTTTCGTTCCCTCATTTTATATTTGCTTCTAACTTCTGAGCTCATCCAGAATGTATTTAATTTTCTAACTTAGGAAATTGTTAAAACAAAATGATGATCCTGATATGTATCTTTCTTCAATTGGCCCTGCCCATATCATTTATATTCACCTATTACACAGACAGAAACACAAAGGTGCTTTTTGTTCGTCTGACAACAAATTACAATGAAGTCAGTGACCTCAAATTCTAGGAGGCTCCATGTTTCAGTGTTTATTTTTGATTTCCGTCCCCAGGACCTGTCTGGGGCCTTATTTCAGAGGAGATACTCTTGAAAACGCTCCATTTTCTTAAACATTTGCATCAGTTTTGGGATCACTGCCTTTATATATGGTAGGCTATCGGGTACAATGTCCGAGTCACTCACGGGGCTTCATCTTGTACCCTCACAAGCCTAATCATCTCGAAGGTGGAATGAAAGTTGTTAACATGTAGTTCCTAATCTCAAGCAGGGTATCCTGTCCAAAGAAACTCAGTAGACACGTGAGGGTGTCTGTGCATCTCATGGTTTTTCTAAGCCTGCCTTGGACTACCCAAGGTAGTAAGAGATGTATTATTGACCCATATTGAGACATCTGCTTATTTTGCTTAAATATCTGTAGTCCTTCTTTTGATGGTTTTCAATATTGTTTTATTTTGCTTTTCCTTCTAGTAGGAGGTTTGAGAAGCCCGTGGAAAGGAGCATACAAAGAACCGAGACATCTCCCTCCTGCTGCTGAAAACTGCTGGAATCTGCAACCTTCTCCAGCTGCACCAGCCAACCCCATCCTAAAGATTCCCAAAACCGGTCCTCAGCCTGCCACCAGTCTGCAGCCTGCCGCTAAGCTCCAGCCTGCCACTGGGCCTCCTTTCCAGGCCTTCACTCAACACCAGCTCCCACTCATCCATGATGATACGGGATCACAAACCAGCAATAAGGCCTCAGAGAAACCTGTAACCTGTGAGATCATGAGCCAGTCCTCAAGGTCCCTGAAGACCTCCAAGATCATCAGTAGCACAGACAGGAGGAGGACGTGCTCTGAGCAGGAGCTTCATCAGATGGAGATAGGTAACTGCTCTGCACTTGTTGTAGCTGGGCTATTCTGGCCAGGACAGTGAACTCAGAGAGCATGGGAAAAATAGGAGCTGAATCATTTGCCTGCGATCTATTGAAGAATAGATGGGCGCTGTGAGAGAGGCATTCTGCTAAAGAGCGGCATTCTGCTAAAGAGCAGCATTTGTGTTTCAACAAAGCAGCATTGGCATACTCTAACAGCAATGTCAATGTATATAGGTGTGAATAACGCCCATCTAGAATCTTCATTTAAGATGATAGTGAAGGAGAGGTGACGTTTTAAGAACTCGAAGCCACCTTGCATATGAATTTGAGTTTTGACTAGTGCTGAACCCATTGATCTGCATCTAGCCTAGGGCATGTCCACCTGATCTGCATGGAACTTTGTTCAGTACCAGATGCGGATTGGACTAAACTGTCATTTGTAAACTGTCACAAGACAAACCCTGTCTGGAAAACCGTGTTCTTTTTAAGTTTATGATTTTTTTATCATTATTTTATTTATAAAGTTTATACAGTTACTGCAAACTCGCATTTCACATACAGTATATACTAAAATTAAGATTATTACAGTAATTTGAAATTTAACTACAGTAGGCTAATACAAGTATTTAAAAATAACTATACATAATTTGAACCACAGGATACTGATTGAGTTTCATAGTCTAGAAAAATTGTTAAGATTTAAAAAATAAAAAGAAGGGGGAAGACGTGATTAGGGAGAGGGAAATAAGGATTTGCAATATCAAAGTTGTAACATATCATTACAACAGTATATTTGTATACATTCTATTATTATTGTAATGTACTATTTCAATAAGAAGCGAATCACAGGCTCCAGATTAAGTACTTTTTAAAACCCATAGGTTTAGAATGAGGCCTGCGTTGATCAACTGTTGTTTTAATGATTTTGTTCCACTTGATAACAGGCTATATTTGCTTTTTGCCAGCACAAAGATATTTTTTGCAAAGCCTCAGCTATAAATAAATCCCAGGATCTTTAAAATAGGCGCGCACATTTCTGGAATAGCAACTGTTCCAATAATGAGGTGAACCAGAATTCAGGTTCAGAACCAGAATCTAAATTCTTCTGATTAGTTCACAATTAAAACATATGGGTAAAACTAGGTTTAGAATATTCCAAAGACCATGACATATAACCAAATTGTTATTGTTTACTTAAATTTGGTTGTAGCATAAAACAATGTTATGTAAAAAATGATATAAAAAGTAAAGTTTAAATTGTATTGACTGCACTTGTCTTGTTGACAAATACTTGCACAAATCTCTATGGACCATAAGATAACACCCTGTTAAAGGAATGTTCAACATTTGTTTCACTTGTAGGGTTAAACATCATAATTAAATCAGATCAGCATAATTGGAAACAATCTTAGAAATATAGTCCTTTTCATTCATTTAAATAGAATCATAACCAGGAGAAAAAGTCTGATAAAATGAGATTCAAATATGTTAAATTAGTTTGTAAAACTGGTTTTCGTATCAAATGTTGAACATTGAAACATTCAATAATTTTTTATCCTTACTGGAAGGAAACCACAAAATCAAATTATACTGACTAGCACAAGAAATGCAAGTGTCCTCCAACTTACTTAAAACAAACATCATATTTGATACTTCTACTTTTATTTCAAATAGCAAACTTGATTGAAAACCCTTTTCTGATTGCTGGATTTGCTTGCATTGAAAACCAGGCATTTATTTGCTCTTTGTGTCTCTCTTACTAGAACTACTACTGAATAGCCTCTCCCAGCCTTATTCTTTGGAGGAGCACGAACAAATGCTTTCATGCCTCAGCATTGAGAGTCTGTCAGAATTTGATTCATATGAGAAGGTAAGATATTTTAACTATGGTGTGATTCTGTTTTAAAATATTTTAGTCCTTGATTCACCTGCAATACAACTACAAAAATGTTAATTAAATGCAGGTTGCAGACTAGACTGTATTGAGGGAAACATCAGGCAGGAATCCGTCCCATGCATGTGATAAACTGCCTAAAACGATTGACCATGTTTTTGGGGCCAGATCCTGACTGTTCCTGGTAGGCATACTAAAGAAGATAAAACAGAATTTGCACCATTGATCAGTGCTAGTATTGTGCTCTCCCATGGAAGGACTCTAAATACCTCTTTCACAGGATTCTGAAGGGTTTGGTGTGACAGTCCGCTGCAGACACTGTACATTGTTGATATCGGTGAAGTCTGGTGGTTAGCTAGAATGTAGTTCTGGTTGTGTCTGTGCTTGCGGGGTCTTACTCTTTTTTGCCTAAGGGGGTCGATTTAGAGTCTGTCTTAGATGTAAGAGGGATGGAGAAATCAAAGTTTTTAGAGTATGATGGCCTGTTCAGTAGGTCTAGTCTGATTTTCCTTGGGTCGTCAAGTACATAGAAGCAAAGAGAGTTGGGAAGGAGGACAGAGGAAGGTGGACAGATTAGATATTGGCCCACAGGATAAATATCTAAGCAAAGTATTACAACTACTATTGGAAGAAGACAAGAAATCGGACAATTGGAAGTGTGGAAGAACACGGTTATAATTAATTTAAATGAATTAGACTACAGGGCAGTACAGAGCGTTTCACATTTCTTTATCAAGTCTAAAAAAAAGAGTTACATTTTGAGGCAGCAGTAGAGTGGCGCTCAAGACTAGCAGTTAAAGAGGCAATGCGAGGAGGTAAAACAAAAACCAATGAGGAGGGGAAGGGTAAATTTGTGAGCGTGAAAGGAAACTAGTTTTATTTGTTTCCAGTATGGCAATGAGCCACAGCCCAGCCTTTTAGACATTTCAATTCAAATGCTTGCCTTACTTTTCATACATTTTGTAGATCTATATAAGCAATTGATTTTTTTTTTTTTGGGGCGAGATGGTTCATGGATTGACGTGGACCCAGTGCAGCTGAATGAGCATAGGGCTAAAAATGTCTAAGGTTCTGGTGAGGAAGTGTGGAACAGTTTTTAATGTGGGTTTCAGTCAAAGTAGTGTAGAGTTTTTGGTCATCAACATAGTTTTGCATCCCCAATGCATAGAAAGTGCATGTTCTTGCAAAAAAGTTTCATGTGCCTAAGTTAGGAAGTTAAAGTAAAACTGTATTGTATTACTTCGGATACATAATTTCAATATGTATAAGAACAGGAAAATAATATAAAAAAAACGAAATAATGGTGTGATACAGCATAATATACCATGATGGGAATTCGACTGGCCCTCAACTTTCACAGAAGTTATAAAATGGTTAGTCACGGTCAATTCCTTGATGTCAAAAACAAGTTTACTATCTTGATAAACAGCAAGGTTATATAAACTAGACTATGTAAAATTAGGCTCGGCTTTCACTTTTGTATATAACTTTGTTCTACCAAAAATATTCATTTAGTAAGCCGACTGACAACATAATTACTACACCTTTTTAAAACAAAGAACAGCAGCAGTAGAACTGGATCTCAGCCCTTTTCTAAAAATAATTATTTCAGTTACTTTATCCTTAAGTCAAATAGAGCAGGACAAGTACAGAACATATTTTCAATTGTTTCTTTTGCTGAAAGACATCACTAACATTTTTAGTCCTGCAATATTTAGATCCCAAGATCCCTCAAATTGAATTATTTGAAGATAAAATATTATAAAATGATTTGTGTATATTTAACTAACGATTTAAGACATAAATTAATATATATTGCTCGCATCTCGGATAGTGCATGAATGATATCATGTGAGTTTTGTTTTCCTTTAAATGAACCGAGGTCTGTAGTGAAGGATTTTTTTATTGATCTAGCCAAAATCTTTTTCTCTTGAATTTTATTCAGGTTACATACATATGACTGCCATGGAGTTATGTGACAAAATTTGCTAAGTTCAGATAAATAAGTCCTCATGTTAGTCATTTTTTTAATCCAGCAGTAAACAAGTGAATTTCTAGTGCAATTTGTTTTTTACAATGTCAGAATTTGCTCTAATTTAAGCAATCCTATAATAAATAAATATTTTATCCTGTAACGATGCCATGAAGGAAAGGCCTAGTACTAACCTAGTACAGCATTGTGAGTTGATTATAGTAGTTTTAATAAAAGCCTCATGGAAAAATTACTTACCTTTTGGTAACTATCTTTCAGGTGGATATTTTATCTACCCGCAAATTCCTCAACTTTTAATATTCCAGGCACAGACTGGATCCGGAAATGTTTGCAGTATCACTCTGGCGCTAGTAGGTGGCACTGGTTCTATCTCGACGATGGAAGTGGAGTTGTGTTGACTTCACTGCAGCCATAAAACGGCCACCAATGTGTCGGTTCTCATCAGTTTTTACAGATGCATTTTTTGAAGAAAATATCAGTTTTGTATAGGTGCAGTGCAAGACCTAACGTATTATATTTATATAAATCAATATGTATCAAGAAAAGTAATCATAAGTATAGGTATGTACAATTATTTGTATGTAAAATGGCCTTTAAGTCGGGAGGAGGAGTGGATGAGGAATCTGCAGTGTTCAGAGTATCCACCAAAAATATCGTTACTGAAGGTAACTTTTCCTTCTGATGAATACTTTTACTTGCAGATTCCTCACCTTTGAACAGATTCCCAAGCAATTCTAGTTAAGTGGTGGCGGCGGGTCTAAAAAGAAGGTTATACAAGGAAATCCTGTAGTTTTGATTGAGCAAAATATCCATCTCTCCTCACCTCCAAATCCAAGCAGTATTGTTTGGCAAAGGTATGGTGCGATGCCCATGTCGCGGCACTCCTCTGTAGACATGGATCCCTTTAGGCAGCTCCATCTTGGCCAGTTCATAGCAGATCTTTATCTGGGTGAAGAAACCCTGGATCAGATCTGAGTGGGGAGGCCACCTGTGATACATAAGACCGCATTAGCTGAGGCTTTCGACCCTCATGTTGAGCGAGTCGGCCAGGTGGTTGGCAGCCATCACCAGCCCTTGTTGGCTCAACCATGACCAAAGTCTTGGCGCTTCTCAAGAAAGAATGTGAGATCCCAAACCATGAATGTACAGGAGGAAGGCCTTGAGCTCTAGTTGAATGGCCTGTATCTCTAACAGATTGATGTGTAATCTCTGCTGTTCTGAAGACCAGAGGCCGCTGATCTCCTAATTCCCCCCTCGCTCGGTCTCCTCCCTGCCCCCCCCTCCCCCTCTCTGGATGCTCTCCCCATCTGGAGATGAATGTGTGTGTCAGTATTGTGGCCGCTGCCGCAGGGGGACAAAAAGACCGTCCTTGCAAAAGGTTGTCTTCTGCCTCCCTGCAGGCCAAATCTGCTTCACTGTCCCTGGAGATGACAATGGAGTCTGCTAGATCTCCCTGGTGTTTGAACCACTAATTTCGGAGTGATCATTGGAGAGCCCTCATATGCCACCATGCATGAGTGACCAAGAGAATGCTGGAGGCTAACAGACCGAGCTGTTGCAGAACCATCAGAACTAGAGTTCGAGCTGCAGGTAGAAACATTGGAATCATTTTCTGAGTGTCCTGAAACCTCTGTTACGGAGGAAATGCTCGGAGGTGGTATCCAGTACTGTCCTTATTAATGAGAGACTCCCCAGCAGTTTGTGCCACTGCAGGATTGTGATGTGAAAGTAGGCGTCCGGCAAGTCGAGAGACGCTATCCTGTCTTCTGCATCCAGCACCAGATGGACCTGAGACAGAAGACAGCATCTTTAAATTCTCCTTGCTTAAAAAGGAATTAAAGAGCCTGAATTCCAGGATCGGACAATGACTGCCATCCTTCTTGGGGATAAGGAAGAACAGAGAGTAGCACCCCTGCACTATTTCCTACTCTGGTAGCAACTCCAGTGCTCTATTTGCAACAGGGCTGCAACCTCCTGATTCAGGAAACTTTGCCAAATCCCTCTAGTTTTTTATACCTCTTATCTGGGGGGTGAGTGAGAAAGGCACATGGGTTTAATTCAGGATTGGATGGGGCTGAATAACTAAGCTTTCAGGAGAGGGATGAAGGAAAAGAAAAAACGGATAACGTGGAGCAGGCCTATTAAGACTTGCTATAGCTCGGCTAACCAGTGGAGTAGCCATTGGATGTGAGCGGGGTTCCTTCACTGCCTCTGGTAAGGCTTTGTTAATAGGAAGAAGTGGCTCATTAGATGCAGAGGACAATTGTAGAACATCTTTAAGGATGTTGGGTCGATGTGCCCGAAGAGCCGTGAGGTCTGTGGAGCTAGTAGGAGGTAAGAGGGTCTTCTATGTGTGCCTGGACCTGATCTTGATCTGAGACACACCCAAATTGGTTGTAAATAGACTTCCAGTACACGTTCTGAGTGCCATCTTCTCTGTGTTGCTCATCTTTAAGGAGGCTTTGTATCTCCCTTCTTGACCTTACTTTGTTGTCTGAGGAGGTTGCTCAAGTGATGGTAGTATCACTTGTGGCATCAACTGGGCCAATGCTGAGGTTGAAATCTGAGCTGATCCTGGCGTCAGTGGTGTCGGTGCAGGACTAGTAGTCCGGAAAGGAGCCGCATCAGTATAATGCCTGAATGTGCCGGTGGAGCATAGGGAGCCAATGGAACATTTCTCAGAAGAGAGCTGTCTTTTGAAATATCTCCACCATTGCTTGGAGAAAGGATGCTGGATCCGTTCCCGGCACTGGAAACTCCGGGTATGTTGCTGTCAGTACTGAGAAAAGTGGAGGCATATATGTGGGCACCAGAGTCTGTGGCATCAGCAAAGCCAGTTTTGGGGACAGATCCACTAGCTGGGGTTCCCATGAGTGCTGTGGAGAAGCCCTGGGAGGAGTCCTACCTTTAAATTTGGATCTCCTGGGAGAATAAGAAGAGTAGTGCTTCTTTTACTTGCGACAGTGTATTTTTCCCCTTGACGATTTAAATGAGGTAGAGGAGCGGGAGGAGATCTAGTGTGACAACGGCTTCTGAGATCGTCCTTCACCCTAGCCATAGTTTGCCCTCTAGTTCCTATTTTTGTCTTGGGCTTCTTTTTCATGTAAAGCTCAGACCTCGACGAGTAAAGGAACCATCAACAACCGTCTGTCGAAAATATGATGGACAAATATCCATTACAGATCCAGAGTATGAATCCTGGTTTCGTAGGGCGTGACATTACCACATGTACTGCATCAAATTTCTTTTCTCATGTGGGATGGAGAGAGAAGTTCTGGACCAGCATCGAAAGGCGTGGGAAAAAACAGAACTGAAGTTACGGTGCTGAAGTGGCTGCTCTATGGCATCAGTGGCCTCACTGCAACTCCACTTCCGGCATCAAGATGGAGCCAGCGACACCTGCCGGCTATTGCGAATATTTGTGGATCCAATCGCCCGCGACGGTATCCTGAACAACGAAATATTTATCCAGTCAGCATTTGGGATATTCAAAGGTGAGAAATCTGCAGGCAAAAGTATCTATCAGAAACCTTTGATTGCTCAGGTATTTAAGGACCCCCTTCAGTTTTCCAAAATAGGCAGCTGAGTGATATAGCATAATTGGTTCATGTTTAACCTAAATATATTTTTGGTAGTAAATACAGTCCTACCTCCTTATTATGACCATGTCACACTTAAAAATCGTTTTAAAGAAATAGGTCACATCCTAGTTTGTATTTTTTTTTTTTTTAAATGACAAGACATGCTTAGTTTAATAGTATTAATTACCAGATAAACCTTACCTGCTTTTTTTTTTTTTAACCATAATCCTTGTTTTCTCTCGATATTAGGTCTGCATAGATTATCCTGGTTACATGTTTCTAGTCTCTGCAACAATCTTTGAAGGCTTATTGGGTTAGCTGGTAAGAGCACTAAATCATCCCCATCGGATAAGCAGGAACTTCTCTGTTGTCCTAGCTTTGGAGAGGCACCATCAAGAGTATTGAGCTGCATTAGGAGATCTGACCTATATAAGAAAATAGGATGGGGCCTGTTTAGGTCTCGCTGAGCCAGCGCATGCGCTGCTCTGCGAGACCTTTAGTAAGGGGCTTTTGGAAGTGCTACTTTGCTGGCTTACCAGCATGCGGTTACGTGCGCGTGCGCAGCCGCCATCTGCCTGACTTTGTCTTTACTTTTGCTATAATCGCGGCACCCGCTCTTTACTTTTAACATTAAAAGTGAAGCGCGGGTGCCGCGATTATATCAAAAGTAAAGAAATAGATGTTTTTCTATTTGTTTACTTTTGCTATATTCGCGGCACCAGCGCTTTACTTTTAACGTTAAAAGTAAAGCGCGGGTGGCGCGATTATAGCAAAAGTAAACAAATAGAAAAAAACATCTATTCTTTACTTTTGATATAATCGCGGCACCCGCTCTTTACTTTTAACATTAAAAGTGAAGCGCGGGTGCCGCGATTATATCAAAAGTAAAGAAATAGAAAACAAGCATTGGCATAGCCAATAGGTCTCGCTTTGGGACCTTATAAGTATTTAGTTATGCAGCACAATTGTTGCATGGCTAAACACTTATAAGGTCCCAAAGGCGAGACCTATTGGCTATGCCAATGCTTGTTTTATAGTTGTTTTTGGTGGGATAACTTGGCCGTAACCCTTGTGTTTGACTGTAGTTTATGCTCAGGTTTTGGCAAGAAATTATCAATCACTCGCCTAATGAGTTTGATCCATAGAGCTTACCGATACACTGGATCAAACAATGTGTTCTAGTCTGTGGAGCAAATAAACAAGCCCAAAGGATTTTCTTTAATGCCATTGTGCACTATCGAAAAGTCATTATGCTATCCGCTGTGAGCATTTTTTGTGGATTCAAGTCTGGGTAAGGTGTAGTTTTCCGTCTACCATCAGGCTTTATCCAAGATCATTCTGACAAATATCTTTCCCTCTGAATCTAACAAAGTGATTACTTAGTAGCTTCTGGGTTTATTAATCGACCCATTCTTGTAAATTGGTTGTAAAACATACCCCTTCCCTGGTGATAGACTACTCCTATGGATCATGATTTTATTATATAATGGGGTAAAAATCTTGGCCCATCTTTCTAGATCTTGCATAAGAATGTCTATTTGGGGGGCTGGGGGGCGCTGTTTGGACCAAGGGCCCTGAAAGATTTACATTCTTTATCACTGACAATTCTTTCAGTTGCTAGATCATCTCAGACTACCTTCACGGGAAGTCTAAGAAAGTGATCACTATTGCTGCTCCTGAATAATCGTTTGTAATTTCCTAACTAGCAGACTGGTGTGAGAAAGCTAGCTAGTGTTTTTTGGTAACTGTTGAAAGCTGCATCGTGTGAAAAAGTACACAGTAGAACATTTTGCAGAGATCTTATTGTTGTGGACATTAAGTATTTCACTAAATCTCATCAAGGTGAATGAGTTTGAGAACGGTAAGAAATTTAATATATGTGTGTTGATACTAAGATTGGTAAAGGGGAACATTCAAGGAAGGCTTCAGTAAATCTCTTGAAGTGGAACGGACGCTTAAATATTTTGGCACCCGCCTACCTCTTCCAACTCTTTATTGACCTATGAGGGAGATAGAGCCTAAACTCTCCAAAAATCGACCAGTTGTGTAATGCTAGGGCAAGTGGATTTGAGGTAGGCGGCTGGTTTTACTGGGGCATGACCTGGTGCAGTGCAGTCCGCATGGAATACGGCTTGGCGTTCACGTTTAGATCCAATTTGTATTGTATGGGGTGGATTTAAACAGTCTCTTCTGGTGCAGAGAAAAGTCTTCTAGTAATGCGGTGCCATGAGTTGGACAGTAACAAAAACATGTTACACTGGCACTTTTCTCTCTACAATAGCTTCTGTTGTATTGACAGAGATTTCAGAATGACTAGCTCCAAATAATCAGTAAAATGTATGCTCCTGCAGCAGAAAGTAAATGCTATGTTACTCGTGCCGGTCCTTGTGCCAGCTCCCCCGCGATAGTTCCCCTGTCCCGCTTGCACGCAGTCCACCACCCTCTGCTGCCTGTCTACCTGCTGCCCTCTGTTTGCGCCTTCTTTTCTCTTTTCTTGCTCTGGTTTGCCTTTTCTGCCCTCTGTTTCGCCTTCTTCTGCTCTGTTTTGCCTCTCCTGCTCCTTTTTCTGCCCTGTTTAGCCTTTTCTGCTTGTTTTTCTGCCTTCAATTTTGCCTTTTTCTGCTCATCTTTCTGCCCCCTGTTTTGCCCTTTCTGCTCGTTGTTCTGCCCTCTGTTTTGCCTTTTTCTGCTAGATTCTTCCCGCCATTTCTTCAAGACCTGTCACGGGGGGAGCTAGCACAACAGAGACCTAGCACCCAGATACCCCCAGGGTTGACAGTGCTATGCTCTACAAATGCTGATTGATTGTGCATTCTGTCATTTGTATGGGATAAGAACTTTTGCTTATTTTCTTCACTTTAGGACCCACTGAATATGTCCTTGGGCCAGACGGACACTGTAAGCTCTGGGATACACTCCTGGAATAGTCAAGCAGAAGGACAGAACTCAAGCTGGCACTGTCTACTAAGTCGCAGTCGGCAGACAGACACTCCGAGCTATTTCAATGGTAGGAGTAATTATGAACTTGTGCTCTGAATGTTGCGGATGTGCTGCTATTCTCCCAGCCCCACAGATGCATGTTTGATATGCTTTTTCTTATACCCCACTACTGGTGCACCACAGTTCCTGGTGGGCCTTACAAATGGAGGCTTCAAGTTTCATTATCTGCTTATGGTAGACGAGGTTAACCAATGAGGAACTCATGAATCTTCATCCACAGTATTTCTGGAGACCCTTCCATGCTGGCACAGGCCCATGTCATTGTACACTCAAAGTCACTGGTAGCCTTGCGTATGACAGCTGGCGCGGTGTAACTCTGTTGCCCTGGAGACGTCTTCTCCAAATCCTGTAATGAGCTTGTCTTTTCATACTTCATGTTATAGGGGCATTTACAGATTGTTACCTTTCTCACTAGATACAAATGCAGTGTTAGCTATTTTAGCATGGGGTAAATTGTGGTCTTCTAAAATGGGTAGGAGCAAAGGTAATGTACAATAAAAGTGTGAGAGGCAAAAATTGACCTCCTTTAAAATGCTTTTTTTCCATTGCAGGAGTAAAGATCCAAGTGCAGTCTCCGAGGGGGGACAGCCTACACATCCGCGAGTACCGTAGGGTGAAGGTGAGAGACGTCGCCTTGGGAATAAGTGGCCAGGTAAGCAGTTGTGCTGCTGAGGAACACAGAGTTCTGGTAGTGATTGTAGTTGATGACATGCTATCCCTAGGAAATGTCTGTCAACTGCAACTACATTTTGGCAAGCCCCCCTGACTGCTGTTCTCCATCCTTGATCCAGTTCTGGTTTTCCTTCTATTTCTGTAAGATGTGGGAAATGTGAATAAATGCTGGTGGTGAAACGTTTGTCTATTCAGTCAGGTGTTTACTGTTTGTAGTCGCTGTTGATGTGTCATGCTGTGCTGGAATTAAGCCTACAGTGAACAGCTGTGCTTCATAAGATAGTTTTCTGCTTTACTACTTGAACAGGCAATTATAGTAAAATGTTGATGCTTGCTGATAAGCATATATAGTGTATACTAGAGAACTTTGCACCCAATTTGTAATTGATAACAGACTCCACTTCAGAACAGGAGGTGAAAGTTGAGATGTATGTGTGTTTAATGTGGAAGCCTTGCACCAAATCTGGAATGTTAAATCTATCCAAATTTCTGTGTGGTATGTTACCTTTGGCTGTCACTGAACGGCTACCTCATGTCAGAGCAATTTTCTTTTGTTCATGGATGCATGCACCCCTACCACTGGGGGCCTTAAGAATCTGTCGTGCGTGAGGCCCTTCATGCACCTTGTGGAGTGCACCATTAATCCAGGTTCACTTTGCTGCTTCCAGGGTACATGCTCAGTTCATCCCTTCTCCAAATGCCAAGGTGTCTGAGATGGCGGTATTATGGATGGCTAGAGGTCTGACCATCTGCTTTGCTCTGATCCACAGATTGAAGTGTCCGAATTCAGCCTGATGATGAAAGATGACCAGCTGGTGGAGTACGATATGGAGGTCCCGGACTCCGGAATTGAGCTCTATTGCACCCTGGCCCCAGACTGCGCGTCATGTTGGACCTGGAGAGTGAAGAATGGGAGGCTGGAAAGGAGACCACAGGGGTCCTGACACACCTGAACCTCCAACAGAAAAGACCCTCAGCCATCCTGCTTCTTCACAGAATGTGTAGGAGGGCTTGGGAGACTTACGAAGAGTTGGATTTCTAAAAGTGCCTTTGAGTCTCCATCCTTGAACGTATGAAGTTTGTTGTGATAACTGTCACCTTGTTGTAGTGTCTCAGCTATCCAGTGGACACATATGCATGCAGCGATGCTAGTCGTGTTGTGCCCTGTTCCTGCTGTGTATTGTCGACACCATTCTTTGTCTTGCACAGTTGTGGAATTGGAAGTTGAATGCCGATCTATGAATAAATGAGTGCACGAGAGTTGATGTAAAATA
Source organism: Calotriton arnoldi (assembly GCA_963921515.1). NCBI lineage: Eukaryota > Metazoa > Chordata > Amphibia > Caudata > Salamandridae > Calotriton > Calotriton arnoldi. Next base: position 176,999 of record CAWUFW010009920.1, on the reverse strand, counting down.
TGCGGTATTCCACCACTGCAAACACGCACAGAAAGTACATAGATAGGAAGTCATGAATGGCATACTAGTTTCTGAAGTCCCTTAGTCTCTGCAGTGATTCCCCTGCCCCGTTCTTTTCAGCTTGTTTGGGCCCAAAATGTTAATCTACTGTTTTTCCTCCTTCCAAATGAATCGTTAGCCGGAGCCAGATCTCCCAAGAACATGCATTAAAAATACTTGTTGTTGGGTTACAAATGGCGGGGCCTACAGTTATGAGATAGGGTTTCCAGGTTCCTAGTGTTGTCAGGAAATTGTCACAGTGCAAATAAGAGGTACATAAAGGTGAAGGGAGGATTGCTTACATTGATTTCGTCCACTAGAAATTAGCTGGGCCATATTCGAGTCCAATATTGTTTATGCCCATTATGCCACTAGACAGAAACCGGCCATATGCAAATCAGCCTTGGTTGTGCTCCAATAGGAAAATGTAGCAGGAACTACCAGTCCAGGTTTTTTCCAGCTGGGAACACAGACATCCCCAGACAGATTTAGGCCGCCTTAGGCATCATTAGTGAGGTGTAGCCAGGGCCACTGGAATTATGCCGCAGGAGAGGGACATATTATGCGACAGTGTTGAGCAAATTATGCGGCAAGAAAAGTCAAATTATGCTGCGTGATGCGGCTCATTTTTTTTTATAGTATTCACTATTTGTACTTTTTACACTTGTTTAACACTATCTGGGTATTGGGTGCACCTCATTAGTACTAGCTTAATACCCAAATATAGCAATAAGCAACAGAAAGGTGACCAGTCAACCTTTGCTAAAGACCTTGCAATGCACAGTAACACGTGCCGCTGCGGTTTTTGTAACTGTTGAAAAGTTTAAGTCAGAAAAAACATTTTTTTCTAAAAAAAATCTGCGGATGTTGGATTATGTGGCAAATCTATAATTATGTGAAAATCGCCGCGGGCCGCACTATTGCATAATTCCAGTGACCCTGGGTATAGCTTGATTTCTATAGCACAGTGAGCACTTGACCCATGTCCTTGTATACCAGTCAAACTTAGTGCCTTGCACTGAGGAAAACAGAAAGGATGTGGGTGAAATGATTGAATTAATTGCAGCTACTGGTTATTACTATGGCTGCATATGTTTTCACTCTGCGTCTGTTTTTTCCTCACTGATGTTATTTCTCCCAGAATCTATTTTTAGAAGTAGGTAAAATTTGAGGGTTCTATCCCACTGTCTGGCTCCTTCTCTCCGCTTGGAGCAGGTATTCTATTCTCTCACTCAACATAATTGTTCTCTTTCCCTTGCTTCCTCGGTCTGGTTCTCTTACTGCCCGATATGCTTTAAAAAGAAATCAATATATTTTGTCATTATTGAGCATCGTAATAATCTGTTATTACTCTTGCTACTCGTTTTTCACCAGGTCTTTGGGAAAGCCTTAGTCTACAGCCCCAGCTCTTGGCCCGTTTCCACTTTTGCTCTTTCAGGATTGGCTTTTAATGGCCAAAGGTACACTATAGAGAACTTCAGCCTGGCTCTTTCTGCTGTTAATCTCCCGTTCCCCAAGCAGAGACGCAATACTTTGCCACTATCAAGAGGTTCACTACAGGAGCATGAACGAAGCCAGTCTGAGCACTGTGTGTGGTTGCCTCTCCTGCATCCCCCAGAGGCTGTGGAGCAGTTTGTGGCAGCATTCTCCAGCAAGCTGTGAATTAAAACACAGTCACACCAAAATATACTACAAAGCACTACATTAATTGACCTAATGGAGCACCATTGAAATGATGTCTTTATGCAGCACTGCATGGCCAGCTGAGCTGCAGAACTCACATTACAGTGGGCACTGTGTGGTAATCTATCTCCAAGGGTTACTCAATAAAGGGGATGAAGGGGAACTAGCCACAGATCTGACTGATAATAGTAACCTCCACTAAGAATTGGCAGAAGGACTGTGCGCTCTTATTTCTAAATACGATTGGCATGTACCTTTTGCTCACTATCTGCAAACTCTCCGTTGCCTTTGGCAATAGTTATAAACAGTAAAATATATCCACTGGTGGTGCTGTCCCTATTATTCTGCCCTTGAAATAGGCCCGCTGTTGCTCCTAATGTACCTTAAGTGTTCCATTTTTTTTTTGTTGCAATTTCTTTCACATTAACTGCGTTTCAAAATTTGCAGATATGTGCTGTTGCACACCTGTTTGATGTCTGGTGCGAGTCACTTGTCCAGTTTGTTTATCCTTTACTCTTTATAATAAAAACAAATTACAAATACCACAATTCACAGAAAAAAGAGCACTGGGTAGTTACTTGTTCGACGTGGGTTCATTCTTAAAATGCATAAAATTGTCCAGCCACTGCGTAATCTGTGTAAAAATTAATGCACGCACCTCAGTTAAGTTATGATGCTGTAAAATGAATATAGGGGCTGAGTCCTCGCAAACACCTACTCAGGTGGAAGTACTGGTTATAAAACAAACCTGATCATGGTTGTAGCATCGTGGGGTGCTCATGGGCCTGAGAACATTTATTGTGGCTTGACGCTGATGCCCCTGTGTCTTTTCTGGTGGTTCTAGTGCAGAACATGCCTGCTTGCATTCTAAGGGGAGTTTTACAAACCGCGCATTAACCCATTTTTGATTTACCAACCTGCTTATTTGCATACGGGCAAAGGCCTTGGGTCTCCATGGTCTACCTGTCTAGTTTGTCCAAAGCAGCTCCTGATGTATACTGTGTCTCTGCTTTCACGCTGGGCTTTGCTTGTTTTGTGACTGTTTTAGAGGACACTGTTTAATCTCATCTATTTTTCCTGTATTTTATGTTCTTAAGTCTACACATTTAGATTTTTGACTTGATTATAAATATGCCTATGTGTCCGTTAACAAAATGTGCTTTTATAAAAAATTTAATAAACAAATAAAATGGAAATTCACTTTATTTGAGCACACTTTTGTTAGTCTGGAGAAAGACTTTCCAGACAAAATTAGTGTGTGTGTGTGCTTCGTTACAACCATAAAACCCATGTTTGTGGCATGCATAGCTGTAGATACTCAAGCTGTGCATACTCCCACCATTTATTGTTGGGCTCGGACGTGTGCAACTTGTTTTTTTTGAAGTCTTCGAGTCACAAGGTATGATGACTCCATCTATTACTGGTAATGCACATCAATCAACTCTGATCTGTACAGCGCAGCTAATCACCCATGAGGGTATCCAGGCGCTGGGATCAGTCGAAGATAAAAGGAAAAAACAAGGAGAAAGCAAAGAAAAGGAGGGGAGAAGCAAGGAGAAAGCCGTGAAAACAAGGGAAAAGCAATGTAAAGGCACAAAAAATGGGGAAAAGCAAGGAGAAAGCAGTGAAAACTAGGGTAAAGCAAGAAGTCGACAATCAACAACTGAAAAAGCGAAGGAAAAGGAAGGAGAAGGCACTTAAACGAGGAAAAGCAAGGAGAAATCGGTGAAAACGAGGGGAGAGCACTCAAATGGGGAAAAAGCAATGAGAAGACAGGAGCCAGAGAGATGCAGCAGCACACAGGAGAGCAGGGTCAGGGACTTGCTCAATGGGGTCTTGCTGTGGCCTCCATTAAGTAGGTCCTGGGAGAAGGAAGGGGGCGCTTGTAGGTGGTGGGCGGGGCTAGGATGGAGGTGGAGTTGCATTGAGGAAAAAACAAGGAGAAAGCAGTATAAACAAGGGGAAAAAAAGGAGAAAACACAAAAAACAAGGAGAAAGCTGTGAAAACAAGGAAAAAGTAAGAAGGCACTCAAAAACGGGGGGGGGAAACAAGGCGAAAGCAGTGAAAAGGAGGGAAATGCAAGCAGAAGGAACTTAAAAACGGGGAAAAACCAAGGAGAAAACAGTGAAAACGAGGGAAAAGCAAGGCGAAAGCACTGAAAACGAGGGAATAGCAAGGAGAAAGCACTCAAGAATGGGGAAAAAGCAAGGATAAGACAAGAGCAAGAGAGATGCAGCAGAGCTGGGTCAGGGACTTGCTCAATGGAGTCTTGTTGCGGCCTCCATTAAGTAGGTCCTGGGAGAATGAGAGAAAATAGTATAAACGAGGAAAAAGCAAGGAGAAAGGCACAAAAAAGGAGAAAGCAGTGAAAACGAGGAAAAAGCAAGAAGGCACTCAAAAACGGGGCTGGGAGCTAGGAGAAAGCTGTGAAAATGAGGGAAATGCAAGCAGAAGGCACTAAAAAACGGGGGGAAAAACAAGGAGAAAACAGTTAAAACAATTGAAAAGCAAGGAGAAAGCAATGAAAATGAGGGAAAAACATGGTCAAAGCACTCAAACTGGGAAAAGGCAAGAGCGATGCAGCAGCACGGGGAGAGCTGGGCCTGGGACCTGATCAATGGGTTCCTTTTTGCGTCCCACTATAGAGGGGGCTCTAAGGCCACCACCCCGAGATACCTACCTTCTACCAGAGGCAGCAGCACCAACAAACACCATCACAAGGGTAATAACTCTAGAGGTAGAGGGGATGTGGCTAAATCAGCTGCAACAACTAAGCAGTGACTCCCTCTTCCTTCTCCCCGAGAGGGGGGGGGGGGGGGCATCTCCGATCATTGGGTTCTTTCTATTAGGCAGGGCTCCTGCTTAGAACTCAACTCCAACAACCATCACTGTCCGCAGACACACTTTCTCCCAAGAATACCAGCGTCTCCTGGAGGAAGTAGAGGCACTCATTCAGAAAGGGGCCATAGAACTAATGCCACTCCACCACAGCGGCAAAGGAGTGTACTCTTGTATTTCTCATCCCCAAAAAGTACCGGTCCCTCAGACTCGTACACAAACTTAGGCCCCTCAACAAATACATCCTGACAGAGCACTTACACATGGTGACAATTATGTCATCCCTCTACTGCAGCAAGGTGACTTCATGACCATCCTCGACCTAGATGCCTACTTTCACATCCCGATCCACCCTGCACATCACTGGTACCTCCCTTTGGGGTCACCACCGCCCCCAGTGTGTTCACAAAGTATCTTGCTGAGGTTGCCGCTCACTTCAGGAGAAACAGAATCTATGTCTTCCCTTAAATTGGACAACTGGCTGATCAAGAGAGCAGCATAGCAGTGTTTGGCACACTCCCAATTCACCATTAACCTGTTACATGATCTGGGCTTTACTATCACCCTAGGCAAGTCCCACCACCAGTCTGTCAGGCCCAGCCCTTCTTGGTAGCAGTTCTCGACCAGGGAAGTCTATCCCAGCCTGGCACTGGGCCAAGCTTTCCGAACGTTGCGCCCTCTTTTTCAACCAGATTGCCAACTACTGGTAAGGACGGTCATGAGCTTCTTTGCCATCATGGCCTCCTGCATTGCCATATGCCAAGTTACAAATATGCCTATTGCAAAAGTGCCTAGCTGCACAGTGGTCTCAAGCGGAGGGTCGCTGGGAAGATCAAGTGTTGATCCTGGGATGCACTCATCGCTCTCTGCAGTGGTGGAACAGCACTAATCTGCTATAAGGCAGGCCTTTCTTAACCCGGTTCTGCAGGTGACCATCATAACAGATGCTTCTCTCATAAAGGGGGGGGCACACTTCAAGGATTTGATTGTTCAGGGTATGTGGGCTCTCCATCAACAGGGTCTCAACATCAACTACCTGGAACTGCTGGCCAACAGTCGTTATTCTAGCGTAAAATAGGTGTGCTGAAACAATCATTCGACCGTAACAGATATAGATGATTAGAAGCACTAGGAAAGTAAATACAGGTAAGTATACAAAGTACATGACAAAATGCGTACTCCTGCGATTCTTCCCTAACTAGATGTACCTAAGTGTACCTAGCATGTATGTAGGTGTTAAGCCAAGAATCCCTCTAGGATAAAGTCAACCCCCATTACCTGAAGTGAGAAACTGTGGGACCCCGTCCTGGTCTCGGGTTGGACACCCTGCAAGGGATGTCGGACCACTGCGAGCTGGAGTATCTGCATGCAGTGGCTTCAGCGTCATGCGTAAGTGTGTCGGCTTGGAAGTCCTGATCTCCTCTGACTATCTCAGCAAGATGTGATGTTTATATACCCGAAGGTATCCCCAGGGGTTACCTGTGCCACTGTCGGACTTAGGATGACGTCGGGAATGAACTTTGTACATAGTTATTATGCAGGAGATGGTAGTCCTGCTGAGTTTCCAAGAATCCAAGGATCCTCATGCATAATGTATGAGGCTATTGTTCAGCGAAAACCCCACGTTCTGTAAGCAGTAGTGTAACTAGGTAAAGGGTCAGTCCTACCAGCCTGTTATGTATGTAGTGTAGGGATAAATATAGGTGAAAGGTTGGGATGTTACCCGAGCCTATATTGGGGTACCTATATGGAATATAACATCCACTCCTCATCCTACTGGACAACATAATCTAATTCTTATATACTACCTGTCTAGGTACTGGTACGCAAACATATGTAGTAAAAACCATAGTTCTGCTAGAAAATGTTAAAAATGTTTAAAAACTCTAAAAAGTGCTAAACAGAAAAATTGTCACTCAAGCCATAGCACTAATATGTCCGTATATATAGTTCGAACAACTAAAAGCATCGGAAAGCCATGCAGGTCATAAAAAGTGTCAATTTGTTTTGAAATTCCAAATTTAGTCCTGTTTTACAAAACCGAATTTTTTCCCAGCACACAATGAGCCAAATGTTTGTGCCCTGGCTGGTAGACGCAGCATTGCTGTTGCCTGCCTCCGCAGACAACGGTCCCTGTAACACCTCGCAGAGTACGTCAATCTAGCACAGGGCAGCCTGTGCTCCATCCAAGGCCTTGTTGTCAGTGGAGGAGCCGGTATCCATTCCTACAGGAGCAGAAACTTCCTGTGGAGGCTCTAAGAATGCCGCCATCAACATTGGAATACGCTGGGGACACTGTAGAACATGGGCCGTTATCGGGTCCAGTAGTGCATCAACGTCCGGTTGCGCAACTGATGGAAGTGTCAGACAGAGATCCAACACACATTCTTCTCCGCAGAACAGGCATTGGAGAACAGGTAAGATGCAGTCCATCCAGATTGGTCTAAATGACAAGAACCAAGATGCACTCAGTTCCCGTAGGCGAGGTGTGCCCAGATGTTGTACCATGTGATCACGGCATTTGTGCTCCAGGAGTGCTTTTTCCACCTCCTTGGTGACTGGGATGTCCATTGCGTAGCAGAAAAATTACAATTAGGATACCTGCTATTAGAAACCGGATTAGCGGAAGTCCTCCAAAAATGCTTCCGAATACGGAGTGTAGAAAGTTTGGTATAACTCCTAGGACTGTCTGCAAGGTGCTGAACAGTCCTGAACCTATGGTCTTAAATAGGTGTACTATACCCGTCGTATCAGACATGTTAAAGATACGATTTTCCATTTCTGCGAAATGGAAGGGGCAGTTTGTACGTATGAGCGCCTGTATCTCGGCCGAGGACCTTGAGATCTGGAGATCAAAAGTCTCCCGAGCGGAGGTTAAGGGCACGGTTTTCTGTAGAAGCATGGCTTTCAACCTGCTCAGAGTATCAAACCGTATAAGAGAAACATTTAGTGAAGGCCATAACGGCGCCTCCCTGACTGCATGCGTCGGTGGAAACAATACTTGCATACAGCTAGTAACCCTGGAGCTCACGGTTCCCAGATATGCGATGCCCGGAAGCATGCCACAACAACCTTGATCGTTTAGCATCAAGAAACTCCCATTCGAAAGTAGCTTGAATACCGGAGTAATCACAGCTGCTGAGGTACCCCTCAAGTGGCAGGCTAGGTTTGCTACTGAACCATTGCAGGCCCCGTGCAACATAATATCTTGGCATATGAGAGATCCACTCAAAGCGCTCTCGCAGTTTGTACCGCTAAGAAACACTTCTCGATCCCCACTCCTGCATCGAAATCTGTACGGTAATTCCCAAGATTCCTTTATATATTCCCTACCTATTTCTTCATACCTGCCTGCCTGTTGTTCTAGGTAGTACTGAAACTGGAAAGTTTTGACCGGTAATGTTATATGGCCATGGATCAACCATTCTGTGGATGGTGATTCTGCCACAGTAAAAGGTAATCAGTCCAGTTTTTAAATACACAGCATTGTATATTTCACTCCCCGCTGTGCCATTTTCATCTGTTTTTCCGTTAGATTGTATGCAGAAAATAGTGACGTACTGTTGATAAAACGCCAAGGCACATAACCTGTGCGCAATGTTTGCAGCGTCCAGCTCAATAACATAATAGAACGTAATTGTGACTTTCCGTGCTGTAGTATAGACAAATCTTGTTCTAGTACATCAATAGCAGAAGATACAATGTTGCCCAGTGAATAAATCCTGGATGTTAACGTAGTCATACCATTGTCAACTACGGCCAACGCCTTTTCTAAATTGATCCTATCTATTTCTCGTAGTCTCTCCGCTGCTTCTTTTTGGGAGATTCTCCAAATTTCATTATAGACAGCATAATAGAAACGTTTCTGACGTGACTTTCTGGGACCTAGTAAAAAATCCCTTAGGTCTACATCGTCTGTTAGTAAGGATAAGTGTTGTTTCACCTGTGTTAGTGTTGAGGTTCTTAGCCAATTGAGGCATAACTTCCCAACACTGTACGATGTCACCAACCCCGGATGTTCTCTTTGTACGTAGCGTAGGTCTGGCCTATGGATAACGAACCCTTCGGTGGTACCCCTGAATCTTTCTTGACACCTATTAGTGTCTGTGGGCCAAACCAACCATCCCTTTCAATTGGGGTCTGATCTATTGTATTGAAAAATGTCATCTAATGTAGCCCCTTTTAGTGATGTAAAATTGCCCTCGGCCTGTGATGATGTTGCAATTCGAGGAGTATTTAAATCCTTGTTCTTGGCTATTCCAAGGCAGGAAGTCTGTTGCACAGTCTCATTTAGAAATATCTGCTGAGGAATGAGGCATGCTGAAGATAGCGCTTCTGTTCCCTGGACTTGCCAGTCTCTAGAACCCCAGACTGATTTTAAGTCTATAGTGTCTTTCCATAAGTCGAAACCCTGTTGAGACAGTTCGGTAATAAAGGAAGCAGAGTAAATCTGTTTGGTGTTAGTCAACATATTTTTCTGTGCAGGTGCAACCTTATAGTAATATAAGGTCGGGTCTGAAATATTAAACCCTGAAAAATATGAACATTTTTGTGCAAATTTTTCGAACTACTTTTCGGTGGTGTTGGGCAATGTTCCCATTGGTGATATGTGAAAACATTTCTAGGGTTACTGGATTTGTGTAGAAAATGATGACCATAATGTTGATAACAATACATTGTGTTAAAGTCTGATGTGACTTCTAACATTTCATTGCTAGAAAATGCGGCAGATTGTTCTAAATCAGACAACATATCATTCACAGTTTCAAAATCCCAAACATCGGAAAATGTACTGGAGGTAATGATATCATTCAAGGAAATTTTAAATAAATGTGGTATTTTTAAAAGTTCTGTCGGTCCGAATATATCATAATCAACCTTGTCCCATACTATACCATCGGGTATAGGAACTGCTGTAATGTTCACTGATGACAAGTCTTTGTTCACGATGTGAGGAAACACTTTTGATGCTGCAGAGCTTTGGCGAAGGTAAGTTCCATTAACAAGTAATCAGAAGTCAGCTACTAAGCCTAACCAGAAGAGAAAGAAAAGTATCCCGGTGCTTATCCAAAGTTCTATCCAAGGCGACACCAGGTAAATCTTTTTAAGAAAAATGTAGAAGTCTTTGATTTGTTGTTTACGAGAAATTGGGGCTGGCGTCGTTTCCAGTTCACTTGGATCCAATGAAAAGGTATCAAAGTCGATGAAATAGCCAGATGCAGTTCGATCTATTTTAGGTAGCTCAGCAGGTTTTGCTGAACTTGTAGATGGTGCTTGTTGAGGCATATTTATGTACACATCAGTGTTAGGTCGAATTTAAATTTGTCTTTCTTCTTGAATTTGTATTCCTTGTTCAAGGGGAACGAGTTCCATGGCATTGTTGCTTAGTCTATTATTCTGTATGGGCGGCTCTTCGAACGTGATGAGCCTTTCTGTTTGAACTTCCTTTATGGTAGCGAGAGGAGTGCGTCGGCAACCCAGGAGCCCACGAGGCCTACTATTCAGTATCGGCCACATAGTGCGGTTTTATCAGATCAATAGAGACTAATCTTTTCTCCTTTTTTCCGGCAAGAGTCGGCAGAAGTACAGTTCTTGTTCCTTCAACAGCCAGGACCGGTACAGGCTTTCTGTATGATGACCCAAATTCTTTTTTGTCCACTATTTTCTCTCTGACCAGATCCCCAACCTTAGGGACCCAGACAGGTCTTGCTGTGACTGACTTGACTTCCCCCATTGGCGAACCTTTTCACTTGGACATTGCTTTGCAGTGCCCGTGATTTATTCAGATCCTGTAAAACAGCCAAACGTTTATGGATGTCAAAAGGTTTTTCATCCGTTACTGTGCCTTCACAATCAAGATCAGGTACCCACATTCTCGTCCCAAATAGGACCTCATAAGGAGTGACACCCCGTAAGGAGCTTCTTGGCAAGTTATTTAAGGCCCTCTGAACCCCATATAGTTGATTGACCCAACTACCACCCATGCCTAATACTCTAGCTGTTAATGATTGCCTTAAGTCCCGGTTCTTCCTCTCCACAACCGAATTTCCCTCGGGATGGTACAGAGAGGAGTACCGCAATGCTACAGCCAAACCTCCCATGTCCTCCTTGTAAGCCCTAGAGCTAAACGCGGGGCCACGGTCAGAATGTAATGTGCCAACTGCGTATGTCCCTATAAAGACTCGCAAATCTTTGATAACCGTTTGAGCGTCAGCCGAGCGCTGAGGCCATACCCATAGGAATCTCGAGCAGGAATCCACTGCAACCATGATATACTTGTAAGCCCCATCAGATTGTAAGGGGTCGCAGTGGTCCAAATAGACACACGTGAGTGGTCTGTCTGATATTAGCAATGGTGTCTGCGCTGGACGTGTTATGGTGGAGCCCTTCATCTGTTGACAGATGTCGCACTTTAAGACATAATCTTTGGTCTGCTTCGTTAACCCTGGCCACCAAGAGCGTTGTTTCAATAAAGAAACAGTCGCCGTAACTCCTGCATGTGCAGAACCCTAACCCTCGTGTGCAGCTAATATTAAGCCAAATCTGCGATCCATGTTTGGTATTACTCTATCCTCCACTCCAGGAATCTGAGCAAATGGAACGTTGTTTACATCTAACTTGTAGGAGTACTTGAGTGGAAAACCTTTCGGAAGTGCTTTGTTGTCTTTGCATGAAGCAATGACAGCTACCATTATCTGTCAGTCTATTCTCGTTTTGGAACGAGTGATTGCAGCTACGGACGCAGTTCGTACTGCCCCCTTCGCGGCATCATCAGCCAATGAGTTCCCTTCAACGTGAACGTCATCATGTTGATGACTCAGCGTATCACGTGAGCTCTTGTTAGTTCGTTTTTCAACTCAGCTACCTGTTCCCATAGCATTTTGTGCTTAATTGTGCCACCTTTTGAGTCATTAAACCCATTTTGTCCCCAATAATGAAGATATTCATTGTATAACTGGACACAGTAAAAAGAATCGCACACTATTAGTGTGGGGAATCCTCAATCCGTATTTATCAGTGCCAGTAATAGAGCTTTTAGTTCTGCTAACTGAGCCGTGCAGTCTCCTAGAGATTGAGTCTTTGTACAGCTTGGATGGAACTTACCATCTCGCATACGACCTTTTACAATCGCACACACGGCGCTGTATTGTTGTTTACTTCCTATGGCCGGTTGTGCAGATCCATCAGTGTAAATTATGTATTCATACTGATCTAGAGGCATTATTTCATTCGGGAGAGGATATTCTTGAATACACAAAAGTGGGCTGCCCCTTGAATCAATTCCTATGTTAATCTACAGAGTTCTATAGAGATGCACTACCAGTGGGGGCATCTCATAAAAAGTTACGGACTGGCCTCACACACCGCCCGGTGTCATGCTTCATCATCGGCTGTCCTCGCCCTCTAAAAATTTGGTTTGATAGAGGGCGGGCATACACCTGGAGACAGGGATGCACTTCTAAATCTAAGTGATGGCCGTGGGGGAGTGATAAGTGATTTAAAAACCATTACATTAGTCCATGTGCTATGCTTTATTCAAATGGTAAATGTATGGTGGTTAAAAACTAAGTGAACGGTGGTATGGGATATTATTCTCCCTTCACCTTATAAAATGCGGTCGACATGTTTCTGCTGAGGTGTCCCCGAAGAGTACGTAGCATTCTTCAGGACCTAAAAAAGGGGGGAAAAAGGGAGAGGTTATATACCCTATGTGTTCACTTCCTTTTAACTAGTGAAAAATGGAAGGAAAATCCTGTTGCTAGATCAGGGGAGGGGTTAAAAAAACATTATGTAGGTGGATACTTCCCCTCTAGGTATAGTACCACTGAGAGTAACTCTGTAGAGAAAGGAAAAACAAAAACAAAACATACAAACCAAACCGTGTGAGTATGTAAACAAATAGTTTATAAACATCATCCATCCCGCGTCATACCTATAGCGCGCGCGTGGTGGTGTGAAGTGGTCTTTATGAGACACGTGGCAGGTGCAACGTGTACTCACACCGTTAAAAAGTGGTTGTAAACCAACTCTTACCCTGTATTTCTACCCTAAACGCTCCATGGGAGGGCTGAGGTGGAAGGACCTACTTAGACTTTCTGTAGGGAAAAAACACATAACCAGTATTCAGAAAGAACCAGGACCAAGGTTCCTAGTTAAAGCAAACATAAGGTGAAATCCAGAACTAATGGACCACCTATTCATTCAAGTTCACACCAGCATTCCTTCAGGCATACTCTTACTGTCTAGTTGCAGTGCTTCCAGCCGTTCTTCCCAGAGGCGTCCTCTCTGTCTCCCCGCTGATGGTAAATGGTGAGATTCAGAGGGTTTTTATACTAAAGAGCTGTGACTAATTAGTGAGCTAATCAGTGTTAATTGGGCCCGTTAAGTGAGTATCCTGTGTCCCTCTACGGGACTGCCTAACCGCCTGGTGGGAGGCGTAACTGTAAATCGCCCCACCCGATTGGTCAAAACATGCCTCCAACACTACCAAGGCCATTAAGGTAGTAAACAATGGGCTTGTGAGGTTTGTTTCCTATGTCCCTCTTGCGTGAGCCTCACCGCCTGGTTGAGGGTATGTATTCAATGAAGGTTTCGTTCGGCATTGGTCAAAACATGCCTCCAACACTATCAAGGCCATTTTAGATAGTTAAAAATGGGCTTGTGAGGTTTGTTTCCTGTATCCCTCTTGCGTGAGCCTGACCGCCTGGTAGAGGGTGTGTATTCAAAAAAGGTTACGTTCGGCATTGGTCAAACGGCGCCGATACCGATGTTATGGTCCTTCCCCTTCCTGCGGGAAAACAAATGCAGTTACGGGGTCATTAGCTCCCATGTTAGTGAGGACGCCCATGTTCATTACCGGGTCTGATCAGTCTCCCGGTATTTGAGCATGCGCTGAAGTAGTGGGAAACCCGCTACTGCGCATGCGCCTAGGTGTATTCCGTGAGACGCTTGCCCTGCTGTGGCTCCTATGCTTGCGCACTGATAACTACCAGCGTGGATTACAGCAGGGGCCGCTCGAGATCCCCATAAAGTGAGGGGATACCCCAAGAGTTCTAAACACTGTGAGAAAAATAAAGCAACATTACTCTGTTCATAATGGGATTACGGGCCAATGGTACCTCACTTGTTATATGTGTGAAGTACACACTAATGATAGTCAGTGGTGGTAATTGCTACAGCTGGTATCTATGTTTGATAACATGGGTTTACACAAACCAATGTGTTCCCCATGCCAGCTTGATCTGTTTGAATTTGCGAGCATAACAATGGGCCCACTCTTAGTGAACTACTTAAAATAAAGTAGAGGGGTAGCAGTAGAGAATGGGCTCATGGGCTCTACTTTTGAACCACTTCACTCATGTCCTTTACAGTACCTTTCCTGGAAGGCAGTCTTTCTGGTGCCCATCGCCTCCATCAGGCGTGAGAGTCAACCCCAGGCTTTAACCCTTCAATAACCCTTCTACCAAGTTCCTTAGGACAAACCCCAAATTTCTCCCCAAGGTGGTCTCTTCTTTCAAGCTATTGAACTTCCGTTCTTCCCACATCCAGAGTCAGTGGCAGAGAGGGCTTTTCACACACTAGATGTCAAAAGGGCCGTCGTATATTACATTGACCGGACATAACCCTTTCATAAGACACATCTCTTTGTCTCTTTTTCTAAATCACACAAAGTTTGTGCTCTCTCTACCGCAGGAATAACATGATGGCTAGTTAAATGTATCCAACTCTGTTACGCTAAAGCCAAATGATCTTTCCCTATCCCTCCCAAACCCAATTCTACACGCAAAAAGGAGCCTCTATGGCTTTTTTGGGCAACATCCCTATAGCTGACATCTGCAAAACAGCTACCTGCTCTCCTTCACACACTTTCACCAGGCATTACTGTGTGGATGTTTTAGCACACAACAAGCTAACGTTGGCCAGGCTGTACTTTGTACACTCTTCCAGTCCTCTACAACATCCTCTAGCTAGTCACTGCTTGGGGGAGAACTGCTTTACAGTCTATGCTCAGCATATGTATCTACAGCTACACATGCCACAAACGGAAAATGGTACCCTGAAGGCATCTCCTCATGGCACGTAGTGCTGTAGATTCACTTGCACCCACTGACCTCCCCGGAAGCCATTGGTTGTTTTAGAGGGCCCTTCTTCATTTGTCCCATGGTCATCTTATTCTGTATCTCTACGCTCCACTCTTTTCCTCACCCTTAGTGCAGAGAAACAATCTAACAATGGAGCCGATGCCCATGTGCATTACCAGAAATGGGTGGAGTCACTATATCTTGTGACTTGAAGAGTTCTTCAAAGAAAAACAAGTTGCACAAATCCGAGCCCAATACTAGATGGCAGGAGTATGCAGAGCATGTGAATTTCCAGCACTACATGCCACGAACAGATGCTTACAGGGTAAATAATATTTACCTTACCCTGCAAAGATGATTGCCTTCACCAATGTTGTTTTCTGAGACCAAAACGCCACTTAGCCAACTGTGGTGTCTTTGTAAGCCTTATTGTTTACCTGTGTCTCTGGGGTTCTTCGATTCTTGAACTTTGGAACACAGGGTGACAGTTGAGAGTTGTGCTGGGATTGGTGGAGGGGGTGTCATTATAGAACAGTTCTGTTTATTGCAGTCTGCAAATTAGATGACACAGCTTTCTGCCTACAACCAAAGGCCGGCAGCGTAAACAACTTAAGACAAGTAGTACATAGCTGAATGCCTACAAACCGTGGGATTGGCAGTGATGCATGGATCATATTAAACTTAAAGATGAAGAGGGCAAGAGAAACCATATGAAGAAAAACACAAAACTATATAACCCATCCTCCACCTGCCACTCCTCCGCACCTGGTTCATACGACATTTTAATGTAGAGCTGTGGTATGCTCCTAGGGGCCCCTTGTCTGTATCCAACACTAAGGGAAAGGTCTATGCAACGTCTGCGCATCCCAGGGGAGCAAGCGCAATATCTGCAGGTATTTCAGGCATGTCACTTCCCTAAATTCTACCGAAAGGATTCGGATAAAGGGGGCCCACAAGTCAGGATAGTCGGCTGCTCGGTTCTCGACAATAAGGGACATACGCTCCATCGCTAGAGAAAACCATAGTTTGTGCTACCATGAAACATGGTCTGGGATTTTCTCAGACCCCCAGTGCGCGCGGATCACTTGGCGTGCTGCATTTAATGTTAGAGGCATTTGCCTACCCTTGCTGCGGAAAAGTCAGGGGGTTAGGTAGCCCTAAGAGAGTATAAGCGAGTCAATGTTGTCTAAGCCACTGTGCTTCCTCCCTAAATTTGGCATGGAAAGTACCTCCACAATTGGCTACTGGTGTACCCTTGTAAGTCCCTAGTATATGGTACTAAGGTACCAAGGGAATAGGTACACCAGGGTCTCCCATGGGCTGCAGCATGTAGTATGCCACCCATAAGAGACCACTCAAACTGTGACTATAGGCCTGCCATTGCAGCCTGTGTAAGCTGGTGCTAGCACCACTTACGACAGATATAAGTTTCCTTATATCTGAGGTCACTACACTTAAAACCTGTGTCACCCCTAAGGCAGGCCTTTCAATCCTGAAGGCAAGGTGCTGGGTTAGAAGTGTGAGGGTGCCCCTGCATGAGCAGGACACCCCTACAAGCCCCCGAGTCGATTTTCTAGGCTTTCCAAGTGCAGTCAGCCATTTTGATACATATATAGGCCATGCATCACTCCTCGATGCGTAACCATATAGTGGTCTGGGCATGTTTGGTATCAAACATGTTGGAATCATACCCAACACCTTTACCAGTGTTGGAGGTATGATTCCATGCACTGGGGGGCCCCTCTGGGAAGCCCCCAGTACTCCCGATAGCCTTTCAGGGTCTGCTAGCAAGCTAGTGCTGCTGCCGATCACAGACACAATTCTGCCCTCCTGCTGTTGAGCTGAGCTCGTACAGGGGAAGGTAAAACAATAGGTTTCCTGTCACAGGGAGGTGTGACCACCTCCCAGACAGCAATTAGTGTATTGGGATGGGGGCGCTTGCCAGTGCCACCAGATTGCATTCTCCGGTTTGAGCCAGTTCAGGGAGTCCTTTGCTCCCACTCTGGTGCAAAACTGGACAAAGGACATGGGAGTATCCTCCCCTCTGTCCAGCCCCTCTTCTGGGAGGGACCCCTGAGTTGTACTAACCCCTTTCTTAGGATATAAAAGGGCTTACCTGTGGGTGGGTCCTCGGATTCGTCGTGGACAAGACTCAAGCCTGAAACTACTTCACTCTTCGACCGTCTGGACAGTTAGACTTCGCTGGACTTCGCCTGGAACCGAGACTGCACCAAGGAAGACTCCTGCTGCTCCTGGACTCGCTGTTCTGCAAGTCTTCTTCGTCGTCTGTGTCTGTGGTTCTTCCAGGATCTTCAACAGACCTGTGGGCATCAAGGACACTCGAAGTAATCTCCCTTGGAGTGAAGTAGTCACTCCCCTGCATCTGCAGGCACCGCAACAAAGCTGACCGGTCTGCTGCTCCTGATGTCCCACAGACTTTGCAAGGATCAGCAACACAGGTGGTGGTTCTTCAACTCCTTCGAGGCCTGACCTGTCCCCTCTGCAATTTTGTGGCCAGTATCCCTCGTCTGAACCACTGGGACCGAACCCCTGTGCACTGCGTCGACTTGCCGTTGACAAGGCTTGTTGGCTCTGCACTCCAGAGATCTTTGGGCTACAAGAAGCTCTAACCTCCAGTATCTCTTCCTGCCAAGATCGTCATCCTCACCGCATCCTCTGCACCGTCGGCCTTCATCTTTGGTGAGCTGCTAGAGGTCCTCTTGCGATTCCTGTGCCTTTGGCCTGTGGGTCCTCTCAAGGGTCTCCTCTTGCTTCAGTGGGCTCCCCTCCTTGCTTGGGCCTGCTCTGACTCTCCTGCACTTGGTGAGTCCCTTTGACTTTACTGGTCCCAAAGTTGCTCCTTCATTTACCACGTCTGTTGCTGCTGCCAAGGCTTGTTGGTAGTCCCGCCGGACACTGACCCCCTGGTTCTCGACTACTGACGTGGGACAGCTCGTGCATGACTCCTGGTCTTCCTCAGCATCGTCTGGTCCTCACAGCTGCAGCGACAAGGTCCCCGTCATCACTCCTGCATCTTCTGTCATCGGTGGGCATTGCTCTTCCGTGCCTCCTGGTCACCTCCGAGTACGCGGCTGTGTTGCCACTCTACATACAGCCTCCGTGGGGTTCCTGGGTACTTACCTTGGTTGGTTCCTTGTGGAGCCAGCTCTTCTGAGTCTCCTGGTCCAAGTCCCGACTTTGGTCGCAGTTCGCATTCTACTTTCTTAGTATATAAAGTGTCGTTTAGTTGCTACAAATCTATATAGGATCTGTGCATTTAGACAACATAAACTAAGCGACTGGTGTCCAGGCTGATTACAGACACCCCAAAGGATATGTTAGTCTGCAGACCAGCTAGCTCACAGTGCCACTATAAGCCCCACAATCTTACCAAGGAGCAAATAGTTTCTGGCAACTATCGAACATGACAATCCTGACCCCTCAGGGATCGTGGATACAGTACTTTTCGCTCAGTCACTCGTGTTCACTTTGTCTCAGAGATACACACAGAATAAACGGTGGGGACATTTTCAATAAGCATTTATTGAACCAGCATCATTCTAGAATAAAATACATGTGCTGCAACAATCATTAGACAGAAAGAGATATATAAGATTACAAGCACCAACAGAGTAAATAAAAGGAAAAATTCGACCATGGTGCTAAAACAGTGAATATATGCAGGCATATAGACACATGGCAGTAATAATGCGTACTACTAAGATGCTAACTCTAGCTAAGTGTACCTAAATGTACCTAGCATGTATGTAGGTGTAAAGCCAAGAATCCCCCTAGGAAAGAGCCAACCCCATTACCTGATGGGAGAGAACAAAGGACCCTGTCTAGGTCTCGAGTTGGATACCCTGCAAGGGATGTCAGACCACTGCGTGCAGGAGTGTCTGCGTGCATTGACTTCAGCATCTCGTGTCAGCATGGAAGTTTCTCCTCTGGTTTGCCCAGCGAAGATGTGGTACTTATATACCCGAAAGGTACCCTCAGGGGTTCTACCTAGATGTGTCATGGTACTGTGGGCATGTCGGCCAAGGATGACGATAGCGGTGACTTTTGTACAGAGTTATTATGCAGAAGATGGTAATCCTGCCTTGATACTAAGAATCCTCATGCATAATAAATGAGGCTAGTTTTCGAAGAAAACCACACAATATTTATTCGGCACCTAACTAGGTAAAAGGTCAGCACCAAAACCGTTATGTAGAGCAAGGTAGGACGAATGTAGGTAAAAGGCCGTGCAACTACCTAGGCCTATATTGGGGTACATTGGGGCTCATAACACCCACTCATCCGACTGAACGATAAAAATAACAAATGCTAAAATATGCCTGTTTAAAAAGCATAAAAACATTGCTAAAATATGAGTATAAAACATCTAAAAACATGGTATGTGTTAAAAATTATGCAAAAGTTAAAAAAGCTCAATAAGTCCTCTAAATATTCAATATACTGTTAGACCAACTGAGCACGCTGAAAGCCATAGTGCTCAGTGAGAGCAAAAGAGGAAAATAAAACAAAAAATTATGTTTTTGATTTCCAATTTGGGTTGTTTTGGAAAAAGGCTGAATTGTTCCCATTACACGGAGAGCCAAATGTTTAGGTGTCCTGTGTGGGAGATGCAACATCATTGCTGCTTGCCTACGCAGACGACGGTCCCTGTAACACAACTTGGATCAGGTCAATGGAGCCAAGGTGATCTTCTCCAGTTCCCACAGCTGCTGCTGAGGAAGCACTCGATGCCTGTGAACCTGATGCAGAGCCGGTGTACATTCCGACAGGAGCTGAAGCACCCCGTGGTGGCTCTAAGAATGCCGACATAAACATTGGAATGCGCTGAGGACGCTGTACTATGTGGGCCTTTAATGGGTCCAGCAGTACGTCCACATCTGGAGGTGAAACCGATGGAAGTGTTAGATAGATATCCAACACGCATTCTTATCCACAGAATAGGCAGCGGAGTACAGGCAAGACGCAGTCAACCCAGACTGATCTGAACAATAGGAACCAATGTTCGCTTAGTTCCCGAAGCCGAGGTGTGCCCAGATAGAGTACTATACGTTCACAGCAATGTTGCACCAAGAGTGCTTTTTCCATCTCTTTGGAGGCTGTGACGTCCATTGCGTAGCAGGAAATTTAAAACCAGGATACCCACTACAAGGAGTGGGATGCTGGGAAGCTCTCCAAAAACGCTACTCAATAAGGAGTGTATTAATGATGGAAGAACTCCGAAGATCGTCTGAAAGGTGCTTAATAGCCCAGAACCTATGCTCTTAAATATTTGTACTATCCCACTCGTATCAGACATGTTAAAGATACGATGTACCATTTACCCGAAATGGAGTGGGAAGTTAGTTCAGACTAGTGCCTGTATCTCAGCTGAAGACCTTGCAACCTGGAGATCAAAAGTCGCTCAGGCTGAGGTTAAGACCACATCCTTCTGTAAAAGTATGGCTTTCAGTCTGCTCAGAGAATCAAACCGTATAAGGGAAACATTCAACGAAGGCCATAGCGGTGCCTCCCTGACTGTGTGGGTCGGTGGAAACAATACTTGCATACAACAAGTAACCCTGGAACTTACTGTGACCAGATATGCGATGCCTGGCAGCATCCCACAACAACCTTGATCATTAAACATCAAATAACTCCCATTCGAGAGCAGTTTGAACACCGGATGAATCACAGCACCTGGGGATCCTTTCAAGTGACATGATAGGTTTACAACCGAAGCATTACAAGCTCCGTGAAGCATAACATCCTGACAAATTAGAGACCTACTTAATGAATTCCCACAGTCTGAAACACTGAGAGAGACTTTAGTGTCCCCATTCCTGCATCTAATTCTGTAAGGTAATCCTCAAGATTAATGTATGTATTCCCTACCAAACGTTTCATACCTGCCTACTTGGTGATACTGTAGACAATATTGAAATTGGAATGTCGTGATTGGCAGTGTAATATGGCCATGGATTAGCCATTCTGTGGAGGGTGACTCAGCCACGGCGAAAGGTAATTGGTCCAATTTTTCAATGTGCAGCATTGTATACTTTGCATCTCTTCGTGCCATTGTTGTCTGTCTTTCTGTTAGATTGTGTGCAGAAAACAGAGAGGTACTGTTGATATACCACCAGAGCACATGACCAGAACGCAATGATTGTAGCTTCTAGCTCTATAATAGAATGGATCGCAAATGCGATCGTCTAAGTTGAAGAATAGACAAATCCTGTTCTATTATATTTATTGCAGAAGACACAATGTTGCCCAGTGAATAAATCCTGAATGTTAATGTGGTCATGCCGTTGTCGACCACAGCCAAAGCCTTTTCGAGGTTAACCCTGTCAATTTCACGCACTCTTTCAGCAGCCTCCTGTTGTGAGGTTTTCCATACTTCACTATATATAGGTATAAGAAGCGCTTCTGACATGGTTTCTGGGGACCTAACAAAAAATCCCTAAGATCCATGTCATCTGAGAGTAAGTACAAATATTGTTTCACCTGGGACAGTGTTGAGGTTTTTAGCCACTCTAGGCACAACTTCCCAACACTGTAAGATGTCACCACCCTGAGTGTTCTCTTTGTACGTAGTGTTGGTCAGGCCTATGGATACTAAACCCTTCGGTGGTACCCCTGAATCTTGACTGACACCTATTTGTGTCCATAGGCCAAACCAACCATCCCTTCCAATTGGGGTCCGATGAATTGTATGAACTATGTAGTGTGTAATTATGCCATTCCTCGAAGTGTGTAGGTGAGGGTATCCGAGGTGTGTTCAAGTCCTTAATCTTGGCTAGTCCAAGACAGGAAGTTTGTTGCACAGTGTCGTTCAGGAAGATAATTTGCTGTGGTATGAGACATGCTTTAAATAATGCCTCAGTTCCCTGAACTCGCCAATCTTTAGTCCCCCAGACAGATTTCATGTCTATGGTGTCCCTCCAAAAGTCGAAATCCTGTAAAGACAGCTGGGAAATAAAGGAAGCGGAGTATATCTGTTTCGTGTTAGTGAGCATATTTTTCCTTGCAGGTGTAGGTGCAACCTTATAGTAATAAGATTTCGGGTCTGAAGTGTTAAACCCAGAAAAATAAGCAAACTTTTGTGCAAACGTTTGCGAACTACTTTTCGGTGGTGTTGTGCAATGTTCCCATTGATGGTAAGTGAAAACATTATGTGGGATACTTGCTTTGTGCAAGAAAGAAATGATGACCATAATTTTGGTAACAATACATGGTATCAAAATCAGATGTATCATCATACAACTCATTACTAGAGAATGCAGCAGATTTTTCTAAATCAGAGAGCATACTATTTACCGTTTCAAAGTCTCAATCATCAAAGAAAGTACTGGAGATGAAGATATCATTCAAAGAAATTTTAAATACATGTGGTATTTTCAAAAGTTCAGTGGGACCAAATACATCATATGAAACCCTATCCCAAACTATTCCTTAAGGAACCGGAACTGCTGTAATGTTCACAAAGGACAGGTCTCCTTGTTCACGATGAGAAGATGTGGTTTCAGGACCAAGTTCACATGTTGTACTGCGGAGCGTTCTGGGAGATAGTGTCCGTTCAGGGGCAGGAAAAAGACAGTCACTACACCTATCCAAAGGACTAGGAACTGTAGACCAATTGCAATCCAGAGCTGTAGCCAGGGAGAAACAAAGTAAGTCTTTTTCAACCAAAGGTAGAGATGATATATTTTTTCTTTGCAAGAAACTGAAGCTGGTGGTGACTCAGGTTCACTCGTATCCAGAGAAAAGGCATCAAAATCGATGAAGTAGCCAGACGCTATTCGATCTATCTTTGGTAGCTCACCAGGTTGTGTAGAACGGGCTGTTGACTCGTTCCGAGACATATTCACATAGATATCGGTATTAGGGCGAATTGAGATCTTTGTTTCATTTGTATTTTGTAGCTGTTCAATTTCAACAGGCACGAGGTCCATTCCATTGTTGGTAACTCCTTCATTTCATAGAGTCGAATCTTCAAATGTTATTGATCTTTCTGTCTCAACTTCCTGAATGGTAGCGAGAGGAGATCTTCTACTACTCAGGAGCCCACGCAGCCTGCTACTCAGTATCGGCCACATAGTGTGGTTTGATCAGATTAATAGAGACAAATCTTTTCTCTTTCTTTCCGGCAAGAGGCGGAAGAAGTACTGTTCTTGTTCCTTCGATAGCCAGGACAGGTACAGGCACTCTATAAGATGGCCCAATTTCTTTTTTGTCCGCAATCTTTTCTCTGACCAAGTCCCCGATCTTTGGGACCCAGGCAGGTCTTGCCAGAACAGCTTTCACTTCCCCAGTGGCAGTGCGTTTTACTGGGCCGTTGCTTTGTAATGCCCGGAATTCATTGAATTCCTGTAAAACAGCCAAACGATCATTGATGTCAAATGCTTTCTCATCCACCACTGTGCTGCCACAATTGAGGTTGGGTACCCACATTCTAGTCCCAAAAAGGACCTCATATGGAGTACGGCCTCCTAGGGAACTTCCTGGCATGTTATTAAGTGCCCTCTGGACCCCATATAGGTGATTGACCCAACTGCACCCGTGCCTAATACCCTTATTGTTAAGGATTGCTTTAAGTCCCGGTTTTTCCTTTCCACAATCAAATTTCCCTCTGGAAGATACGGAGAGGGGTACCGCAAGACCACACCCAAACCTCCCATGGCTTCTTTGTAAGCCAGAGAGCTAAACGCAGGGCCACGGTCAGAATGTAATGTCCCTTTAAAGACTTGCAAATCCTTTATAACAGTTTGAGCGTCAGCCGAGTGCTGTGGCCTAACCCACAGGAATCTAAAGCATGAATCCACTGCCACCAAGATGTACTTGTAAGCCCCGTCAGATTGTAAGGGGCCACAGTGGTCCAAATAGACACATGCGAGAGGTCTGCCTGATATCAGTAGTGGTGTCTGTGGCGGACATGCTGCAGTGGAACCCTTCATCTGCTGACTGATGTCGCACTTAAGGACAAAGCCCTTGGTCTGTTTAGTGAGACCTGGCCACCAATAACGTTGTTTCAGTAATACCTGCGTGTGCTGAACCCAGACCCTTGTGTGCAGCTAGTATTAAACCCAATCTGCGCTCCATGTTTGGTATTACTCTATCCCCTACTCCTGGAATTTGAGCATACGGAATGTTTTGGGCCTCTAACTTGTACGAGTACTTGAGTGGAAAACCCTTTGGTAAGGCTGAGCTGTTATTAGGCATAGGGTTGACAGCTGCCATTATCTGTCCGTCTATCCTCGTGCTAGAACGAATGATTGCAGCAACGGCAGCAGTTTTCACTGTTGCCTAGGCGGCTTCGTCAGCCAATGAATCCCCTTCAACGTGCACGCCAATACGCTGATGACTCAGCGTATGAATCACGTGAGCCCGTGGTGAGCCTTTTTTCAGCTCTGCCACTTGTTTCCAAAGCATCTTATGCCTTATTGTGCAACCATTGGAATCTCTAAACCCATTCTGGCACCAATAGTGAAGATATTCGTTGCATGACTGGACACAGTAAAACAAATCGCACGCAATAAGTGTGGGGAATTTCCGATCCGTATTTTTTAGTGCCAGTATAAGGGATTTTAGTTCTGCCAGCTGTGCTGTGCAATCTCCTAGAGACTGCGTCTGCATATTGCTAGAACGGAACTTGCCATCCCGCATAAGTCCCTTTACAATCGCACATGCGGCGCTGTATTGCTGTTTACTTCCTAAGGCAGGCTGAGCAGATCCGTCAGTGTAAATTATGTATTCATACTGATCTAGAGGCATTATTTCATTCGGGAGAGGATATTCTTGTTTGTACTGCAGGAAAGCTTATGTTTTTAATGTAGAATCAAATTTGTAGGCTACATCTGTTGCATTGAGAGAATTAGCCCATTGTATTCATCGTGGATGTAATGCTTTTGCGTTTGGAACACTTGCATTTGTAACGGCCTCTAAGATCGGTACTGGAGTCACAACAATTATGCGTTTCCCCAGAGCTAGTGCTCTTTCTCGCACTACAGCAGTCTGTCCTGCTGTCAGTATTTTTTCAGTTGATGCAAAATGCATTTCAGCGTTTGTGTACAAATGTGATTTGTATGCAATGGGTACAGTTTCGCCTTCGTTGAAGGTCAGGTGAGTGTACCCGGATTGACCCGCGATTACACGGATCACCAAATTCGTGGTGTTTACACGTGTGTGTAAATGTTTGGAACCCATCATGTCAGCTTGTAAGGAACAGAGAATTTCTGTGTGTTCCTGTGTCCAATGTCGAACTGAAAACTCAGGTCTTATTAAGTCAATGAAAGGATTTACTTTTTCTGCGTAGTTCAAAATGTATGTTCTGCCAAAATTTAGAAATCCTAAAATGGACTGTAGATTTTTTAGAGTCTTTGGAGGGTGGAGCAGTGCACATTTTTCAAAAAAATTAGCTGAAAGGCTTTTCCCTTCACTTGAGGGCTCCTATCCAAAAAATAGGACATTGAGGTGGGTAATTTTTGATATTTTAAAGTTACATTTATATCCCTCCGAGGCGAATCCCAAAATTATATTTTTCAGTCTGGTCAAATGATCCAATAGTTCATCATCCGTCAGATAAATATCATCTACATAGGACAATGCCTCCTCATCAAAATTTTGAAGTAACTCTGATACTCTTGCTGAGAACAACCCGGAGCTATTCCTATACCCTTGGGGCAATGTACAGCATTGGCGTTGAAAGCCGATCGCCGAAAATGCTGTCAAATATCTGCTTTCAGGCGCTATATTTTGGCAGAAGAATCCATTTGAGATAGCTAATGTTGTTTTATATTTATTCCGCGCAATGTTATTCATTAATGCGGCACTGTGTGTGTTTTGTACAGCAAATGTTTTTGTGCATGTATTCAAATGCCTGTAGTCTAAAACTAGACAATATGAATTGACACGTTTCATTACGGGAAACAAAGGATTATTCATGAAAGAGGTGCAATTCTCAATCACACCTTGGTATTCAAGTTGATCTAGGGTCTCTCTGACTTGCTTTTTTGCATCATGTTTTATTGGGTACTGTCTATGTGGAGTTGGAATAGTTTTAACAGGGATTTCATGGTGAAGTGACTCAGCATCCCACCCTACATCATTGCGGTATAATGCAGGAGCTAGTGCTACTGCCCACTCCTGCGTGTATGAATGTTTGAGTGATTCTGGAACGAGGTCGGAGAAAGCCGGTAAAATTACTGTTTCTGCCTTTGGGCAGTCCATAACGAACTCAGGTGGCCAATCTTTTTCAGCCAAAAGGATATTGTATCCATATGTCAGGTTCTCCCAAAAGAGACCTTTCACTTTCCTTGGTATGTCCCCCTCCATAAGGAGTGTTATTTAATGTATCTGATGTGGGACGCTTACCCTTGTGTCAGGTGTTTCCACTGTGACATGCTCATTCAACGCTGCTGTCACCAGAAATTCCATCAGGTTCTGGCGAGCTATTGTTACTTCTGCTGCGCTGTCTAGCATAGTCAGAGCCCATTCCCCATTCAGTAGTTGAGTCCTCAGTAGCCTGGGCATTTCTTATTTTAAGGCCAGGTACCACCTTCTTTTTAAATTGAGGTTTTGATTTGGGTGTATCTTCTTGTTTGATAATGTAGTCTGAAGTGCGATGTGTGTCTCTTGGCTTGACTTGCTCTTCTGATCTGCGTTCTGACCGTCCTTCCCTCTCTGAGTTTTTTGATGAACACTGAAAGGAACGAGAGGAATGTGTATCAGTATCCTCATACCTGTCAGGTTTCTTGATATTGTCACCGTTCCTAAGGTCATATTTTCTATCAGAGGGCTGCTGTTGAAGAGACCCACCCCGTGATTGTGATGAATTCTGCTTGTTTTTTGATTGTTTATTATCCCATTTCTTTTTTAGAAGAATCTGGTGCTTGCTTAGAGTTATCCTTTTCAGGATTACCCATTAATTGTGGTTTCACAGGTCTAGCTCCCAATTTATCACTTTCCAGCGAAGCATAGGTTTCTTCGATAATTTTAGGTAACTCCCGCTCCTGTTGTGCAGGAGTGCATTCCCTCAGGTGTTGGTGTATAGCCACCGCTGCTGCCTCCCCTTTTATGTTTGCTAACAATTGTGGATACCTGGAAAAAATTGCCTATCAATTTCATCTCCAAGGCAGGTTCTGCCCCGTACTCATTCTGTATTTGTTTCAATACTTCTAGTATGACTGCTATTGAGGGGGTACCATGAGTCCTGGTGTAGACGGCAGCAAAGACTGTACCCCAAGTGGTACAATCCTCTATCGGGGGAGCTATCCCCATTGGCAAGCAAAATGTCAGTATTCTGTGTTTTTCTTGCGGGCCTGTGTGTGAAAACACTGCCTCAAGCTGTGCTATTTTCTGTGCTATCCATAATGGCATTTGCTCACGTTTAGTGGGTATTCTTCCCATAATCGCGTTCAGCGTTTGTGGAGTGATTTTTGTTGCAGTCCCCTGTAGTTGACCTGTTTGAGTGACCCTTGAAGGTTGAAGTTTGAGTGTTCGCCTACTGAACTGTGTAAGATTTCTGTAAAGTTTTATTATTTCTTTGTGAGGTGGACGTAAGTCTGCTGCTGGTAATGTACCTATCTCTGGATGCGGTGTGTAAGAACCTAGAACTGGCCAAGTCGCTCTATCTCTGCTGAGCGGACTGAGTTTCACTTTATCTATGGTATGGGGGAGGGCGCCATTAAACCAATTTATATGCTATGGGTAGTTAACAGGACTTCTATGTCCTAATATGGAGAGTATTCATCTGGTATTTCATCCGAAGTGTAACAATGAAATGAATGTATGTATGTGTGCGTGCATCTGCAGGTAGGAACTTGACCTAAGAATAGAACACCTCTGTTCTGTACGCCTCGTGAGCCTCAATCACGAAGGTAACAGTCCCACCTGGCCAGCCCCACCGCCACCCTCCGAGGAACCCTCATCTACCGACCCCCTGGACCCCGCGGACCCTTCGCCAACTCCATCACGGACATTATCTCCCCGCAGGCCATCGCATCCACCAACTACACCCTGCTGGGAGACCTCAACTTCCACCTCGACAACCAACTGGACCCCAACACCACATCCCTCCTGGACAACCTCCACAACATTGGACTTCGCCAGATCGTGACCGAGCCCACGCACTCAGCAGGACACACCCTCGACCCCCTCTTCACTACAGGAAACTCCATCACCTTCAGCTACACCACCGAACTCCCATGGACCGACCATCGTTGCGTCCACTTCACCTTCAGAACACCCACCATCCACAGACACCAGCACCTGCTTCCACGAAGAGACGACCAAAATCACCGACGACCAGCTCACCTCCTCACTCAACAACTCCACCCCAACCATCGCGGAAAACGACGACCCCAACACCGCAGCCCGAACCCTGCATAGATGGATCTCGGACAGCACCAACACCATAGCCCCCCTCAAGAAAAACAACAATACCCGCGCCAAGAAAGCCAGATGATTTACCACCGAACTTCAAGAGTCCAGACGCACATGCCGCCGCCTCGAAAAGGCCTGGAGGAACACCAAATCCACAGAAGCCCACAACAACTTCAGAGCCGCCACCAACGCCCACCATCAACTCATCAGAGAAACGAGGGAAAAAGCGATTGAAGACAGAATCTCCACCCACGCGCACAACAGCAAGGAACTCTTCAGCATCATCAAGGAGTTCGCCCAACCCACTAGCGAGTCTACCGACATCCCTCCCTCACAAGACCTCTGCGACAAACTCAGCACCTTTTTCCACCACAAAATCAAGAGCATCTACGACAACTTCGACGAAGACAACCAACACACTGAACCCTCAACAACCACCCCCGACACCCGGAAACCAGCGATTGACGACTGGACAGCCCTCACCACCGAAGACACACTGAAGACAATTAAGTCAATCCACTCAGGGGCCCCCACGGACCCCTGCCCCCACCACATCTTCAACAGAGCCGCCGACACCATCGCACCCATGCTCCGCCACACCATTAACCGCTCCCTGGCGACCGCCTCGTTTCCCGACGACTGGAAACACGCCGAGGTCAACCCCCTCCTAAAGAAACCCTCAGCGGACCCCACCAACCTCAAAAACTACAGACCCATCTCCCTGCTCCCGTTCCCAGCGAAAGTCATCGAGAAAGCCATCAACAGCCAACTCGCCACATTCATTGAAGAACACAACATCCTCGACTCCTCCCAATCCGGCTTCAGAAAAAACCACAGTACGGAAACCGCCCTCCTCGCCGCAACAGACGACATCCGCACCCTACTGGACAAAGGAGAAACAGTAGCCCTCATCCTCCTCGACCTATCAGCGGCGTTAGACACAGTCTCCCACCGCACCCTAATACGCAGACTCTACGACGCAGCAATCCAAGACAAGGCCCTCGACTGGATCCGCTCCTTCCTCTCCGGCAGGACGCAGCGGGTCAGACTCCCCCCTTTCCTCTCGGACCCCACACCTACCACCTGCGGAGTCCCCCAGGGCTCCTACCTCAGCCCGACGCTTTTCAACGTCTACATGGCTCCACTTGCCCCCATCGTCAGAACCTACGGACTCAACATCGTGTCATACGCAGACGACACCCAGCTCATCCTCTCCCTATCCAACGAGCCCAACACCGCCAGACGCAACTTTCGAGAAGGCATGGAAGACGTCACCAAATGGATGAAAAACAGCTGCCTACAACTAAACACCAACAAAACAGAAGTACTCATCATGGGCCCAAACCCCGACGCCTGGAGCGACACCTGGTGGCCCCCCGCCCTCGGAAACCCGCCAACCACCACAGACCACGCACGCAACCTGGGAATCATCCTGGACTCCGAGCTCAAAATGGACCGCCAGATCAACTCTGTCTCGTCTTCCTGCTTCCACACCCTCCGCCTCCTTCGTAAGACCTTCAAATGGATCCCCTCGAACACCGAAAGACCGTCACTCACGCCCTGGTCACCAGCAGACTCGACTACGGCAACGCACTCTACGCCGGAATAAACAAAAACCTCACCCACAAGCTACAGAACATCCAGAACGCCGCCGCAAGACTGGTCCTCAACCTGCCAAAACACTGCCACATCTCCCAGCACCTGCGCACACTCCACTGGCTCCCCGTCGAGGCGAGAATCACCTTCAAGATGCTCACCCACGCACACAAGGCCCTCCACGGCACCGGACCAGCATACCTGAACAGCCGACTCAAATTCCACGCACCCCAAAGGACCCTACGATCAGCCCAGCTCTCCTACGCCGTGGTCCCCCGCACCAGAAAGACCAGATCAGGAGGCAGCTCCTTCTCCTTCCTCGCGGCCAAGCATGGAACGCCCTTCCGCTCCACCTCAGACAGACAACATCGCTCCCCATCTTCGCAAGAAACCTCAAAACCTGGCTCTTCGACAGACCCCCTCCTTGATGGAATGGAACCTGCACCCCCCCCACCCCTAGCGCCTTGAGACCCTTACGGGTGAGTAGTCGCGCTTTAACAAACCCCTGATTGATTGATTGATTGACCTAATGCTGGGACTCCAAAATCTGCTAATTTTAAAGTAAGTGCATTTCTGCAATTTTCTGAGATTTTTATAGAACCTTCCTGCTCTCCTTCCTCTGCTGCATTTGCATTTAATGCTGCCGCAGCCTAATCTTGGACAGACATTCCGAAAGTAATTTCAAGGAAATGGAGATAAGGTTTATGCACAATGTAGGGAACTATAATCCTTCAAGCTTGAACAAACCTACAGACGATACATAAGATATACCTACTGAGCTGCGGCAGACTTTTCCCTTCCCACTCCAGACGTCTCTGGATAAATGTGAGTATGGGTCTCTGAGAAAGCACAACTGAACTACTCAGATTTGACCGTTAAATAAGAACCAAACCAACGTTGGGCGCCATGTCGTGTAGTTCCTACAATCTATATAGGATCTGCGCGTTTACACAACATAAACTAAGGGGTTGGTGTCCAGACTGTTTCCAGAATCCCCCAAAGGATATAAGCCCCACAGTCTTACCAAGGAGCGAATAGTTTCTGGCAACTATCGAACATGGCAACCCTGACCCCTCAGGGATCGTGGAAACATTACAGTACTTTTCGCTCAGTCACTCGTGCTCACTTTGTCTCAGAGATATGCACAGAATAAAAGGTGGGGACGTTTTCAATAAGCATTTATTGAACCAGTGTCATTCTAGTATAAAATATGTGTGCTGCAACAACCATTAGACAGAAACAGATATATATGATTACAAGCACCAACAGAGTAAATAAAAGGTAAAATTCGACCATGGTGCTAAAACAGTGAATATATGCAGGCATATAGATACATAGCAGTAATCATGCATACTCCTAAGATGCTAACCCTAGCTAAGTGTACCTAAATGTACCTAGCATGCATGCATGTATGTAGGTGTAAAGACAAGAATCCCCCTAGGAAAGAGCCAACCCCATTACCTGATGGGAGAGAACGAAGGACCCCGTCTTGGTCTCGAGTTGGACACCCCCCCAAGGGATGTCAGACCACTGCGTGCTGGAGTGTCTGCGTCCAGGGACTTCAGCATCTCGTGTCAGCATGGAAGTTTCTCCTCTGGTTTGCCCAGCGAAGATGTGGTACTAATATACCCGAAAGGTACCCTCAGGGGTTCTACCTAGATGTGTCATGGTACTGTGGGCATGTCGGCCAAGGATGACGCTAGCGGTGACTTTTGTACAGAGTTATAATGCAGAAGATGATAATCCTGCCGTGATACTAAGAATGCTCATGCATAATAAATGAGGCTAGTTTTCAAAGAAAACCACACAATATTTATTCGGCATCTAACTAGGTAAAAGGTCAGCGCCAAAACCGTTATGTAGAGCAAGGTAGGACGAATGTAGGTAAAAGGCTGTGCAACTACCTAGGCCTATATTGGGGTACATTGCGACTCATAACAGGAGACTAAACCATATATGTGTATTGTGCTTACTTACCTCTTGCAATTGAAGTGTTATTGTGTATTTGTGTTGATATCTCCGGGTAGGAGATATACCAATGTGTTAGTAAGTGTTGTGTTATAAATAGACATATTTTTATAACTACACTGTGTGGTTCTTTTTTGTTTAACCTATACTACATGATTAGATCTGGTAAAACAAGCTACTTAACACTCCTTCTGGACTAAGCCTGAAGGCTGCTCTCCACAGCTACCACTTAGAGAGCTTTCTATGGTTGTCTAAGACCGCTAGAATCACCATAAGGGTTGTCTGGATTAGTGCAAGGTGCTTAACTTAAATAAGTGTGCACCATATACTAAGCCAGCCTCCTACATTGGTGTGCAGCGGTTGGGATTTACGCCTGCACTGTTTTACCAGCTAATCTAGGTGTGGTTAGATGAAAAACCATCACTAGCATTAGGCACATATAAAAATACTTGTTGTGATTATTAAGTTCTACTGAACTTTTTGGATTGTTAGCTGAGGATCTAGCAGAACCCATTCTTCAATCTTTTTAAGTTTAGTTTCCACTAGGGTAGGTAGGTGCAACACCACACTACACCTAGTTTACCATGTCTTTAGTTGGGGAAGCTAGTGGGTCCCAAGCTTCTAGGTACAGTGGTCTCAAGTTCCAGGAACGTAGGACCCTGGCTGCAGCCAGGAAGTTAAAGACAGGTAGTAACCCTAACACTCAGCAACTCTTAGAGCTGCTGCTGCAGGATGACCTTCAGAATGCTGGGAGGGCAGAAGGGCAGGACACTGTGTGTGGGGTGGCTCCAGAAGATGGGTCAGGGGTTTCAGTCCATTGACACCAATTCTGAGCATGACCAGGAGGAGTTTGATGACTCCACACTGGTGAACTCTGACCCCCTCCCCCGGGAATAGTACAGATAGTACAGAGGGTGGCGCTAGAGGTAGGACTCCCTTTATTCCTCCTGGGAGGGTGCAGAAAATACAGGGGAGGTCTAGATCCTCCTCTGCTAATTCCAATGCCTCTAATACCTCCATAAGGACCTCCATCGCTAGTATGAGGGAGGACTCCTTAGAGAGGGAATACCACTTGCTTAAGCCTGAGAGAACCAAGCTCAGAATCAAGCAAGAGCAGCTGACCCTTGATAAGGAAACCTTGGAGGTACAGAGGACTAGGAAAAATTTGGGACTGGAGTCCCCTGGTGGCAGCACTAGTGTCCCTAGGGTCAGGGAGAAACCTTTTGATGCTGGGAACCTGAGTCGGATAATCCCTCCTTACCAGGAGGGGGATGATAGCCATAAATGGATCACTGCCTTGGAGAGGGCCTGTAAGGTACAGAAGGTCCCCCAAGGGCAGTGGGCAGCAATCCTGTGGCTCTCCTTTGCTAGCAAAGGCAGAGACAAACTCCTCACTGTCAAGGAGGAAGATGCTGACAACTATGCAGTCTTGAAGAGTGCCCTGATAGATGGGTTTGGTTTGACCACTGAACAGTACAGGGTCACATTCAGGGACACACAGAAGGCACACACCCAAGACTGGGTTGACTTTGTAGACAGTGCTATTAAGGCTCTGGGAGGCTGGCTTCATGGAAGTAATGTGCATGACTATGAGGGACTGTTGTAAAACAGGAAGGCAATCGACGAATGGAATAACCTTAAGTATTGCCCGGCGATGTCGCCTCTATTCCCCAAAATATGAATCAATGAAGAGGCAGGCGCTGGAGACTGGAAGGCAGGAAACAAAGGTTTATTCTCTCCGGAGGAGAACACGTCAGATCAGACCAACAGGGAATCTTCTCGAGGTGCTCTAACTGCATCTCTGAGGCCTGGCCTCTTATACACGCATTTATGGCAGGAAGACATTCTTTATTACAGTAAAGATACTTTGAAGTATGAAAGACATCCCTGGGATCTTCCGCTTCAGACCCGTTCCCACGCACCCTTACAGTGAGAATCCCCTCCCCATTCACCATACAGAATCGTCATCAGACGGCAGGATCAGCAGGGCATTCCGCCGGTTCCCGGAATGCATGTGGTGTGACGGATCTCATGGGGTGGGGGCCTTGATCTACTGTAACTCCTTTGAAGAGGGCGATTCCTTACAGTCGGGGCCATAAACTGTATCCGCAGGGCTAGGTGATAGCCTGGGACCGGCCTGGACAATCGGATACGGAGGAAGAGGGGTGTCAGAGGGTGTGATAGTGTATAGGAGGAAAGGGAGGTGTCGGGCAGGCCCGGGGTGAGATTCCCAGGGAAGTGCAGCGCAGTTGGAGGGGTTAATGGCCCGTGCATGAGAGAGAGAGAGAGAGGGTGACCAGTGCGGGGGGGGCTTGCGAGGATGTGGAGCCGCGCAGGGGATTAGCGGTGTGCAGAGAGTGGGTCTGATCAAGGTAGCTAAAATGGCCGCCGCGGACGACGAAAGTGTGGCATTGGGAAAAAGGGCAAGATGGCGCAGACAATGTTTATCGATACAAATTAATTTTCCACAGTCCTCCCTTTTAACATTTCTCGCCAACTTGTTAATTCGGGTCGATCCCCATAATGCCACGTATTTCTGTCTCATACAAAGTTTTCATGTGTTCAGCCTGTAAGTCCAAAGTCTTTGGGCAAATGCAATTTGAAAATAATGAACACAGAGGAGGCAGACATTGGATACTTAAGCAACACCCGCATAGCACCACAATCGGAATCAGAATGAATGTGAACAACCTCCACCCCCAGGCTTTCAGTAAGTCCCAGAACCAGCTCCCAAGCGACCATCCTTCTTGCTCCTGGTGTACTTCAGAGGACAGTCTATGGAGGTGTTCGATGGCTTTGTAAACAGAAGGTGAATTGTCTGGCACGTAGGTGCAACAGCTGGACCCAATGATGCGGCATGCTCCTCCTCGGTCTGCCAGAACCACGTCTAGAACAAGGCGGTTCTGCAGAGCCACCAGGCGGACTGCCTGAAGCTCTGCGGTGTTATTGGTCAAGATGCCAGCTGTGATGTTCATGGTGGTTTCAACTGCCTGGGTCAAGTGTCGGATGGCGCGGCTGTTCGTCATCGGACCCCAGAATGGCACAAGTCCTTTCGCGGCATCCAAGAACTGTGCTCCTGTCGAGTCGGCCTGGTCGATGTCCCTTGCACGCTTTTGCCGGTGATGGCTTGCTGGGGCCACATACGTAGGTGGGAGGATGAAGGCAATGTAGCATGTGCCCCCCAACCTTTGGGGAGCCAGGTGTATGCTTTGGTGCCACAAACAAAGTACATATTTGGAGAAGCAACAAAGGAGGGAGGGTCGGATGAATCCAGTGTTCTGGTGATGACGCAGGCGCTGCGGCCCACCAGTTGCGTCCCCAGGCCTTCGATGCACACAAGGCCCGAGACGTTGACAACAGACAAGGCCACTGTCAGAGTGGTGGCTGTTCGTTTCCGGAGGTAGGAGAAAGTGGGTCTGGCTGGGTTATGGAAAACTTGCATTTCCACTCGTTCTTTGGCAGGGATGTCCATGTGAATAGAGGTACCAGAGGTCAGAGGGTAAAAGGAGTAGCGGTTCGCCCAGTCTTATTCAGCCATGCCTCGTGGTAGAAATGCGAAACAGTTCTTTCTGATGTGGCATTGTCTTTAAAGCTTTCTTGCAGAAGAATCAGCCAGGCAAGACAGGAGCCGTGGATGGAAAAGGGCGAAGGAATGAACGGGATGGAGTGTCCGGCTGCATGGGGCAGCAGCCCGCAGATCCAGCAATTAGTGGCATTAGCGGCAAGGTTGTGTTGGTGCAGCAGTTGCACAAAAGAGTTATTCCAGAACTCCCTGCGTCTCTCTCGGAGCGGTGGAGAAAGGGCAATCAGGAAGTGTTCCTTGGTAGTTATCGGCAGTTCAGTGGGGAGCAATGTTTTGTGAGCGGGTGTGCTTTCTTCGATGATCCAGAAGGTTGTCATGAGGAGGAGGCAAAAGAGAAGGGTAATGAAAACGGCTATAGTCTTTGAGCTGTGCAGTTTGTTAGTCTTTGGGTTTCGGTAGGTCCTCTTCGGATATCCAGTTGCTTCCATCATTGGGGAGTCGGGCGCTTCCATCATCTTCAGAGTGCTCGGTAGCGGGCAGAACCACCGACTTTCTCTGACTTCTCTTCGGGCAACCTTGAGTGTGTTAGGCTACCGTTCTGAGATTTTACCCAGTCAGTGGTCTGCTTTGCCGAAGCTCCTCCCTTTTACGTAGGTTGTACCCTTCCCTGGACGGTACGGTGGGATCGGGAAACTCTGCCAGTTCGAGCGTTTCTGTGTCGGTGTGACAGCTCAACGATGGTTTGTCTTTTGTCAGGAGCTCTTCCTGAGTCGCGATGTCTTCTTCCGTCGTCAGAGTTGGGGGCGCGTTTACAATGGTGCGCATGCACCCAGTGACGCTTGCCTTCCACTCGAAGGGCCGTCCGTGTAGTGATCAGGACTTGCCAGGGGCCCGTCCACCGAGGTTCCAAGCTTTTGGCACGCTGGAAGTTGCGGATCAAGACGTGATCCCCTGGGTGAATGTCGTGTCCTGGGCCCCTGGAAGCGTCTGGGATGGCTTGTAGCACCTGTTGATGGATGACAGTTAAGGTTTTAGTGAGGGTGCACAGATAGTCAGACATTAGGACGTCTGGGACGTCATGGATCGAAGTTGGCCTAGGCGCGGCCCAAATATTCATTGGCCGCCCGAATACTACTTCGTAAGGGGTCAAGTGGTGCTTAGTGGGGGTGGAGCGCATTGATAGCAATGCCAATGGGAGGGCATCAGGCCACTTCAGTCCGGTGGAGGCAACAATCTTAGAGATTTTTAGCTTGAGTGTGGCGTTGTGTCGCTCGACCAGGCCTGCAGATTGGGGGTGGAAGACTGCGTGAAATTTCTGTTTTACACCCAATCCCTTTAAGATAAGTTGGATGACTTCAGCTATGAAGTGGGGGCCGTTGTCACTCCATAAAATCCGACAAAGGCCATATCGGGGAAAAACTCTTTTAACAGGACTTTGGCAGTGGTCATGGCAGTGTTGTCGCGTGTGGGATAGGCCTCCACCCATTTGCTGAAGGCGCACACGACAACAAGGACGTACTTCAAACCCAGGCAACGGTCTAGCTGAATATAATCCATCTGTAGGACTTCAAAGGGATGGTCGGGGACCCCGAACCCACCCCGAGGGACAACAGTTCCTTTCCCTGGGTTGTGTTGCAAGCAGATTAAGCATTGTTGAACTAGGCGTCTAGCAGAGTCGGGAATCTTGTCGTTGTGCCAGACTCGGGTGATGAGTTCAATCATGGGGGCAGATCCTATGTGTGCTGGGGAGTGTGCCATAGTCAGTATGGGGATCAAGTAGGAATTGGGTAGCAGCCATTTGTTCGTGTCTTTTGTCAACCAGCAGCCTTCATCATCTTTCAGTCCCACCCGTGCCCATTCAGTCAGTTCTTGGGGGAGCAGGCCATTTGTATGTCTCTAATGTGCTCTCTAGCGTCCTTCCATTTTTCCGTCTGTGACCTAGTCACGTACATGCGTGTCGTCGTCCTATTCTCAGCTGTGGTTCGAGCAGTGATGTCGGCTAGTGCATTTCCTTGTCCAATGATGTCTGTCACTTTCTTGTGTGCCTGGCATTTGATGACTGCAAGTCGTTCGGGGAGGAGGACTGCTTCGGTCAAGGCAGAGACTAGATCTCCGTGAAGGATGGGTGTGCCATGCGAAGTCAGGAATCCCCTATCCTTCCATAAGAGCCCAAAATGATGAACCACCCCGAAGGCATACTGGCTGTCGGTGTAGATGTTTGCGACTTTGCCTGTTGCTAGGACGCATGCACGCGTGAGGGCAATTAGTTCTGCCGCTTGTGCGGACCGTTGGGTGATGCGGGCCGTCTCAACTACCGTCCGGGCTGTGGTGACTGCATAGGCAGCCGAGGTCGTGCCGTCGGGGAGTTTAATGCACGAGCCGTCTACCCATAGCTCTCCATCAGGGTCTGGGATGGCAGTGTCACGGAGGTCAGCTCTACTTCTAGTTTGCTCGTCCGTGAGGGTCACACAGTCATGCATAGGGGACACATTGGGGTCGTCATCGGGGAGGGGCAACAGAGTGGCAGGGTTCAGAGTGGTACATCGTTTCAACGTGATGTGGGGTGTAAGCAGAGTTAACTCGTAACCAGTCAGTCGTGCGCTAGTCAGGTGCTGAGTCTTGGTCTGGTTCAGGAGTGTGTCGACAGCATGGGGGACCAGCACAGTGAGGGAATTCGAAAGTACGATCCCCTCACTTTGTCGGATAGAGACGGCAGCGGCAGCTACCGCTCGAAGGCAGGCGGGCAGAGCTCTGGCTACAGGGTCAAGAGTGGCAGAGAAGTAGGCACAAGGGCGTTGTTTGGGACCTATGGGTTGCGTTAGGACAGACAAAGCGCACCCCTCCCTCTCGTGGGTGAAGAGGGAGAAGGGCTTGGTGTAGTCAGGGGTTCCTAGAAC
This sequence comes from Calotriton arnoldi, assembly GCA_963921515.1. Taxonomy (NCBI): domain Eukaryota; kingdom Metazoa; phylum Chordata; class Amphibia; order Caudata; family Salamandridae; genus Calotriton; species Calotriton arnoldi. The sequence continues at coordinate 138,992 of CAWUFW010009920.1, read as the reverse complement.
AGGGGCTGAGCAGAGGGCATCTCGTAGTTCTTGAAAGGAGGATTGGCATTCAGGGGTCCAAGGGAGTGGGAAGGGAACGTCTTTCGCTAACAGAGAGAGTAGAGGTCTGACTATGAGACTAAGGTTTGGCAACCACTGCCGACAGAAGGACGTGAGGCCTACTAAGGAGCGAACCTGCTTTTGAGTCTTGGGAACGGGGGTCTCTAGGATGGTCCGGATCCGATCGGGTGTGAGCTTTCTCCCGTCCTTGGACAGGAGGTGGCCTAAGTATGTCACCTGTGGTTGGCAGAACTGCAGCTTCTTCTTGGAGACCTTGTGACCATTCTCCGCGAGGAAGTGCAGGAGTTGGATGGTGGCTGTGGTGGCAAGTGGCGTAGTGTCGGCAGCCAGGAGAATGTCGTCGACATACTGGATTAACACCACTCCGTCCGGGAGCTGGACTGCGTCCAGCTGTCTCTTGAGAGCCTGGCTGTAGATGCTGGGGCTCTCAGTGTAGCCCTGGGGTGCTCTACAGAATCTATATGAACGGGCTTTTAGGGTGAAGCCGAAGAGGTATCGGCTGTCTGGATGGATGGGGATAGAAAAGAAAGCATTTTTGAGATCTATGACGGTGAAAACAGTGGCAGTGGAGGGGATCAGGGTCAAGATGGTGGTGATGTCAGAGACTACTGGGTACTGAGGTACGACTACTTTGTTTACTTCGCGGAGGTCAATGATGAAGCGATAAGCCTTCTCATCTCCCTCGCCTTGCTTCTTGACAATGGGTAGGATAGGGCTGTTACAGATATTACTGACTACTTCCTCTACCACTCCTGCATCGACTAAGGACTGAATGATTCCTACCAATGCCTTCTCGCCCTCGGGCGATATCCGATACTGTGGGAGCTTTGGGAGCATAGCGTCTGACCGTACAGTGATGTGCACAGGGTCTATCATCATGCGTCCTACGTCTGAGTCGGTCTTGGCCCAAAGGTACGGGGGTAAAGTGTCTAGTAAGGACAAGTCAGCGTCAGTGATGGAAAACATGCGTCGGGTGGGACAAGGTCTGAACAGATTCTGGTTATCGTACAGTATGACTCGTACTCCGTCTGGGGAACATCGAATGGTGGCTCGAAAGTGCTTCAGGAGGTCAAGACCCATAATGGCGTCGGGGGTGTTGGAAGATAGCAGGAAGGTCGTGTCCGTGATGTTGTTCTCTAAGTCAAAGGGAATCGGTGTAGATAAGGGATTAGTAGAGGGCGTTCCATCAAAGCCTATTGATGTCACGTGTGAGCCAGACAAGGGTGCCCTTGGAATCAGTCGTTTGGATAATGCACTACGTGTTGCCCCAGTGTCCACCAAAAATGGGGACTTCGTACCCAGGACCTTAGCAGTGACATAAGGACCTTGCTGGTCAACACAAAGCTCGACTGGATCCCTCCCTTGTCCCTGGCTGTCCTATGCGAAATCGCGGACGTTCTCGCAATCGGACTGCTGATACTGATTCTGTCGTGGGCGGTCAAATGTGTTAGGTCGGCTTGGTCTGTCATAGTTAGCATCATTGGTGTGTCCCCGTCCCTGGTCCCTGTTCTTTTGTCCGTTTGTCCCATCCCTAGCCTCTCGGTTCTTGTTTGCTTCATGAAGGACCGGGCACTGCGACTTCCAGTGACCGTATCCTTTACAAAACGCGCATTGGTTTTCATCTAAGTCCCTTCGGCTTGTATAGGGTACGGACATTCGTTCTCTGGAGGGTGTATTTTTAGGGGCTGTCGGCTGGTAGTTCCCCTTGGAGGGTTCCCTACCTATCGTCACCCCCTGCAGTTGAGCTATCATGAACCGCTCTTTCAACTCCTTCTTTTTACGTTCGGATGCCCTATCATTCTCATTCTTCTGATGTTCATAGTATTGGGCCATCTGGAGGATAGCCGCGGGTTTAGAGGCTGCCCAGCTGCTTTCGCTCGCCTGCAATTTTTGAGAAACTTCTTGCACCAGGCCTTTCACGAAATTCTGAACGAACAAGTGGTGTCCGGTTGCAGTGGCCATATCTTGGCCGCTGTAGTCGGAGAACACCGTTTCGAACCTAGAGAAGTATTCCGAAGCGTCTTCTTGTGGTTTCTGTCTACAGGCCGTCACTATTGACCAGTCTATTTTCTTCTCGGGAATCAGGGTCTTGAGTTTCTGGACGATCTTGTCCGGGAGTTCAAGGATGGCTGTTACGGGTTTCTGCCCGGCTCCTCGTTGCTTGTCGAACTCATCGAGTTGTTTCCAGGTATGTCCGAACAGCTCAAGGTGGTCGACCTTGCGGATCTGCTTCCACACATCAGCTGGCAGACATAACCCGAAGAACAAATCGAGGTCCGTTAGGGTCATGATAGTGGAACCTAAGGCTGTACCTAGTTCAGTGTAGAAGGCGGTGGGGTTTTTTCGTAAATCGGGCAGAGATTTTCGGAACGTCAGAATATCCTGTCGATCCCATGGTTGGTAGACCCAGTTGTACACTATCCTCCCTTTTGCATCCGTATGGTTAACATCATCGTGTGTTCCCTGACCTCGTGGGGGACCCAATAGGGGGCGGCCTCTCTTATCGGCATCATGGTGCTAGGTTGCTCTATTCGTGGTTCGGCCGCTACGGATGTCGTAGGTTTAGCTTCCACCTCTGATTCAGTGAGGTGGCAGAAAACCCTAAGTGTACGCGCAAGGAGGTCCGTCACGTCACACTCGCCCTCATCCCCGATATCAATTTTTCTATACAGAGTCGTTAGGCTCTCGGGACCTCTATCTCGATATCGGTCCTCATAAGCGTTTAGGACATGATAACATAATCGTACGACAAAGTGTCGTCTGTGGCTTCCCGCATATGAGTTGAATATATCCATAACGTGTTCCTCCTTCTCCTTTCGTTCTACTAGTGTCCTGACTACCTTGTCAATCCTCTCTTGCTCGTTTTTGCCCAACCTGTTCGTCCTTGTGGGTTCTGTGTTTCGGGCCTCATGGTCATCTAATATTGCTGCTTGTTTTGTATCTGGTGCGAGGGATTCCGCCGGTGCGGAGGCCTTGGGGGCCGAGGCCCTGGCGCTACTCTCGTCTGTGCTTGGGGGTCGCGAGTGTTGCGCTGAAGGTTGGGAAGGGGCATATGGAGGGGCATGTAGATGATCGGAGGACCTAATAAGAGATCATCGTTGGTTCGCTGTTTCGAAGGTAATTCAGGGTAGAGCGCAGAGGGTGTTCTAACAGGACACTGGCTCGGTGTTTCGATCTCTTGTTTTCGCTTAGCCTCCTCTCTCTTCTTTATTTCTTCCTCTAGTTTCTTTGCAGCTAGGTGGGCTGCTTTACGTAGCTCTTTGTCTAACCTAGCTTCCTCTTTCTTCTTTCGCTGTACAGTTTCTTTGCGCCACAGGCCAACGCTGTCTAGCATGGTCGGTGTCGTTCTACGAGTTTTTAGGGCTTCATCTAGTGCATCTAGTTTGCTTTCTTCAAAGGATCCTATCAGTGGCCACTGACTCTGGGGTTCCTTCTTCGTATACCTGTGCCATAATTTGCAATATGCTATAGCGACTAGTCCATGCTTTGTGAACATGTCTTTGTTAGGGGTGCCTTCCAGTGGGACTGGATGATCCACCTCTAACAAGCGGTCCGGGCTGAACCAGCTACCACTCAGTGGGGAGAAGATAGGCATGACAGATTACAAAGGGGGACAAAAGTCCGCGTTACCTACCCTTCACTACCTGCAAAAGACTAGGCAGAATATTGCTATTTCAGGTTGTTTGCAGACAATGAATGTTTCAAGAGAACTAGATCCAAATAAATAATCAGTGGGGAGAAGATAGGCACGACAGATTACAAAGGGGGACAAAGGTCCGCGTTACCCATCCTTCACTATCTGTAAAGGGAGAGAGAATATTCCTATCCCTCGCCGTTTGTAGACAGGGAATGCCTCAAAAGGAGCTACTCTGATACTCAAAGAAAAGGGAGCTACCCTTGACAATCAATCAAACAAACAATCAGTGGGGAGAAAAGATAGGTACGACAGATTACAAAGGGGGACAAAAGTCCGCGTTACCCACCCTTCACTGTTCACAAAGGAAGATAGAGTATTTGTACTCTTCCTCGTTTGTAAGCAGCAAATGTCTCAAAGAACCGTTATCGTTTCACAATTTGTCGTTTTGTACGACCTTACCCGGACCGCATGGGCTGTTTCTTGTCTTCCGAATCCAGCGCCCGATCGTCCTCTATCTTCTATCGCGGCACTCCTGATGGTTCCCAGTCAGGACCGTAGATCACTCGAGAGAGGTCTGTTCGGAACCAGTGAAGTTCGGATGATCGGCTGTCAGACGAGGGTCTATCGGACAGGAGCTCTCCCGATCGTTGCAGTCGTTCACTCTGTCGTCAGGACCTCTCCCACTGGATCCACGTGTCGCTGATGGGCCCCACGCTTGGGACGCCAATTGTAAAACAGGAAGGCAATCGACGAATGGAATAACCTTAAGTATTGCCCGGCGATGTCGCCTCTATTCCCCAAAATATGAATCAATGAAGAGGCAGGCGCTGGAGACTGGAAGGCAGGAAACAAAGGTTTATTCTCTCCGGAGGAGAACACGTCAGATCAGACCAACAGGGAATCTTCTCGAGGTGCTCTAACTGCATCTCTGAGGCCTGGCCTCTTATACACGCATTTATGGCAGGAAGACATTCTTTATTACAGTAAAGATACTTTGAAGTATGAAAGACATCCCTGGGATCTTCCGCTTCAGACCCGTTCCCACGCACCCTTACAGTGAGAATCCCTCCCCATTCACCATACAGAATCGTCATCAGACGGCAGGATCAGCAGGGCATTCCGCCGGTTCCCGGAATGCATGTGGTGTGACGGATCTCATGGGGTGGGGGCCTTGATCTACTGTAACTCCTTTGAAGAGGGCGATTCCTTACAGTCGGGGCCATAAACTGTATCCGCAGGGCTAGGTGATAGCCTGGGACCGGCCTGGACAATCGGATACGGAGGAAGAGGGGTGTCAGAGGGTGTGATAGTGTATAGGAGGAAAGGGAGGTGTCGGGCAGGCCCGGGGTGAGATTCCCAGGGAAGTGCAGCGCAGTTGGAGGGGGTTAATGGCCCGTGCATGAGAGAGAGAGAGAGAGGTGACCAGTGCGGGGGGGCTTGCGAGGATGTGGAGCCGCGCTGGGGATTAGCGGTGTGCAGAGAGTGGGTCTGATCAAGGTAGCTAAAATGGCCGCCGCGGACGACGAAAGTGTGGCATTGGGAAAAAGGGCAAGATGGCGCAGACAATGTTTATCGATACAAATTAATTTTCCACACTGTACAATTTATTGATGAGGGAGCACATCCTTAATACCTGTCCAAATCAGCAGCTGCAGCAGTACCTCGTAAACTCTGATCTGACCTCTCAGAAGGCAGACAAATGGGTCCGCACCAGGGTGAAGCAGAACAATGGTGGTGGAGGTGACTAGAAAAAGCAAGATTCTTCTAAGGCCTAAGAGAAGGGTGGGAAAAAAGGTAAAGACAAAAAGGAGTCTTCACAAGGTTCCCAAAAATCTTCCTCTGGGGGTGGGTCCCAAAACTCCTCTTCCTCTGGCAAGAAACCTTGATGTTACCTATGTAAAGAAAAATGCCACAGAGCAAGGGATGCCAATTGCTCCAAAGCGAACTCCAAAGAAGCTACTACTACTGCCCCTAAGGCAACTAGCACCAGTACAAGTATTCGTACAGCCACCAAGGGAATAGTAGGGTTAACCTTGGGTTCTGAAGTGGGTTCTGGCCTAGTCAGAACACCCACTAAGGCTGTCTTTGTCTGTGACAATGGCATGGAACTTGCCACTTTACTAGTAAGTTCCAATAACTTGGGCTGGTACAGGCAACAGCCTCTGATTAATGGTCAGGAAGCTGTGGCATACAAGGACACAGGGGCCAGTGTCACAATGGTGCAGAGACAGAATATCGACGTCGTAATATCGAATTGCATGAATATCGAGTCAAGAATATCGATGGTGGAAAATATCGAGGTAAGTTTTTTTCGTTGTTAAAAATATCGATTTTTTTGTATAATGTAGAAATATCGATTTTGTAAATATCGATGGCAAATATATTGTAAATAATATCGACTGTATTTTATTTGTTTTTGTTTAATGTTGTTCTTATTTTTTTATTAATTTGGTAGTAGTTATTTTATATGTTTTAATGTGTTTTTTCATGTTAAACTCTTCGTTTTTATTGTATTTTAATTTATTTTTAGGAGCGGGATGTTGGGTTTATAGGGGATAAGGGTGGGGAGTAATTTAAAAATATTTGTTCAAAGTTTTAAATAATTTTTAAATTTCTGTAAACTTTTAGGAGCAGGATGTAGGGTTTATGGTGGATAAGGGTGGGGAGTAATTTAAAAATATTTGTTAAATGTTTTTATATTTTTAAATTTTATTTAAAAATTTAGGAGCTGGATGTTGGGTTTATAGGGGATAAGGGTGGGGATTAATTTAAGAATGTTGGTTAAAAATACATTTTAATAAAAAGATAATTGAAAGATAAATAATTTTTTCAAAAATAAAATTTGAAATTTTCAAACATTTTAAAGGTTTTTTGGGTGCTAATATTTTTATGTAAATTGTATAAAATATTGTATAAATATTTCATTAATTAAAAAAATATGTAAAATATATGATAGGTTAGTTATTTAAAAATTAATTTTTACATAATTTTTTATTGTTTTTTTTTATTTATTTTTTAGTATTAATAAAATAATTTTTGGGGGGGTACTCTAGAATTTTACAATTTTTTTTTGTTTTGGAGTTCGGAATAGTAATTCTTTTTTGGGTTTATTATCCAGGACTTTCCCTGAGTTTAGATGGTTTTGGAGTTGGAATAGTAATTTTTGGGGGTTTATTATCCAGCACTTTCCCTGAGTTTAGTTGGTATTGGAGTTGGAATAGTATTTTTTTATGGTTTATTATCCAGCACTTTCCCTGAGTTTAGTTGGTTTTGGAATAGTCATTATTTTTGGTTTACTGTCCACCACTTTCCCTGAGTTTAGTTGTTTTTGGAGTTGGAATAGTAATCTTTTGGGTTTATTATCCAGCACTTTCCCTGAGTTTAGTTGGTTTTGGAGTTAGGAATAGTACATTTTTACGGTTTATTATGTAGTTTTTTTTTAGAGTTTATATGTACATGCAAATAAAAAAGAGACGTATGTTAGTTTTTATTGTTAACGTTTTTATCTGCAAACACATTTATTTTTTTGTTGTTCACAATTGAATTGTTTTTATTTGGTTTGGTTATATAATTTTTGAAAATATTAAAAACATGATTCAGAAATGTTGATGTTCAGAATTTATTATAAAGTATAATATATTTTTAACATATATTTTTCATGTACATTTGCAAAATTAAAAATATATTTTTACGTACATATTTTTTAAACAGTTTTGAAAAATGGTACATTTTTCTGAAGTATAGTCATGTAATAGTAAAGTGAATATATTTTCAGTTCTTTCATTATAAATGTTTTGATTTTCATTATTTATAATTTTTATGAAAATAAGTACACATTTTAGTACATTCTTTTACATGTTTTTAAAACATGTTATATAATTGTATTTTTGTTGTAAAATTATATATTATGCATTTTACAGTTATATTTTGTACATTTTGTTATTTCTTAGTATATTAAATATTATTAAATACATATTTAATATATTAAATAGTTTACAATTTTTTGTTACAAATATATTTTTGTATCATATATTTTTTTATTAAACATTGTTATATTGGTTGCACATTTACAATAGTCTTATTGTAATTTTATATTTTGAAGGTGAGTACATCAAACACACATTTTAATATATATTAAATATTATATTTTTTGGTTTTTGATAAAATAATATTTAATATATATTTGACAATTTTCTGAACATTTGTAATTTTTTTTTACAATAAAGAAAAATTGATATTTAATTATTTCTCCATTCTTGTCTATACGGAGTCAGTCTTTTTTCATTTATATTACGCTGCCATTTTTGTTTCCTTTTTCTCACTTTTCTGTCTAGCTGTTTCTTTTTTAGGTCATTTTGCAAGACGGTGTCAGACACGCAGATGGCACAGTATAGTTTCCAGTATCACCCACCTAGTGTTAACAGGATCCAGCAGGGGCGATGCTAAGAAACCCAATTCCCCCTATGCTAACCGAAGGGCGCGCTTGCAAACATCACTGCCCTGCGGGAAAGCATCGGGGGGAAAAGGGAAAGGGAAAAAATAATAAAGTTGACGGTAGTCGTCGCTACCTCACAGGCTCTGAATTTCTCTACAGCTTTGGTACACCCAGCAACCGCCAGAGAATGGGGTCTGACGCCTGCAAGTGAAGAAAAGACAGAACAGGGTTAGATACAGGATAGCCTCTCCAATACCCAGAACCCAATACCCCCGAGCAAAAGGCCACTCACACTTCGTTCTCCGTCGTGGAGCTGGGGGGAACGTAGTGGACGTTTCCCAATTGTCGGTCAGCCAGAGGAGTACCAGTGAGAGGCTGTGAGCGAGAAATAAAGTCTGAAATAAAGTCTAAACCAAAAGCAGACCACTCCGGGTCAGAACAAACGCCCTTATAGTACCAGTGTCTGGGGGAGGATCGCTAACCCAGGACTTCCTCACTTATTCCCAAGTACTTCACAGAGTTCGTGGCGTACCTTGTAGAGGCTCCTACCTCTTGGCCAAAATTGCGGGCTTGATCTCCGGTGCCGCTTGGGCGCCTCCGTTCGTTGCTACTGTGGAGGCGGAGGTCCCTCTCGGATCGATGGAAGTGCTGCCACCAGTGTCCCCGCTCTGCTCGCGGGACCGCCGCAGCACCTACCGCGGGACGCGGAGAGTGACCGCAGGAATCCTGATGGGCGTGCGCTACTTGGAGCTCCTCGGATGGCGGCAAGGAGCGAGCTTCGTTGGGCGGCCTCGGAATGCCCGTGCGGCAGCGGTTCGCGGGTACTGGAGGCTGAAGACCTCCGAGCTCCGAATGAGGACAGGCAAGAGTTGACGCGATGAAATGAGCCGAACGCTCTCTCCGGACAACGAATCCCGGAACTTGATTGTCAAGCACCGGTTACAAGCCAGAGGAGGAGCTTTATAGTCCAGCTCCTCCCGATGGCCCTTAGCATTGTGGGACTTGTGGTTCTGTCCCTCTGACTGCCGTGACAGACGGAACCTCGCGGTTGGGAGCTGTTTCTCGTCTGTTAAGGTAAGTTTGATTTAATTTACTTTTAAGGTAGTTTTAGGGTAGGGGCGAGGTAGTAGTAGTGTAGTTAGATTTGTTAGGGTGTTAATTGTTCGTTTTTGGTGTAGTTAGGTGTTGTTTTTGTAGTTTAGTGTTTTATGTGTTTGGAGTAGTGTTGAAGAGAAGTAGAGTGTTATGTAGTGTTAGTTATATGTTCTTTAATTATGTTATGTTGTATTTAATGTTGACATTAATGTGTGTGGGTTTGTACATGTTATTGTGGGTGGGGGTGTTCTTTTTCTTTTCTTTACAGGTTTCCTGTTTCGTGAACGGATGGTGCTGACGACGTGTTTCTTTTAAAAAAAATATATATATTTATTTTGTTTCTTTGAAACAAGTTACTTTTTAACATTTCCTTTTATATTTCGGGTTTGTTGGAGCGTTTGTTTTTAAGCTAATTTTTGGGTTTTTGAAGGTTTTCTTATTGAGAGGATTGCATCGTTGGAGCCTTTTTTATACAGTTGTATTTTTGCATTTTTTTGGGGGTTTTCTTTTCAGATTGATTCGTTTTTCAATTTATCTACTATGGATTTATTCATTTTCGAGGACTGTCTACTGCGACATAACTAAAGGGCTGATTAGGATGGCGGGCGGACTATAGTCTGCCCGCCATCCTAGTGGTAACGGGACCGCCCGCCTGCCATGCGGCGGTCCCGCTACCCAAATCATGATGCGACTGCCACCGCGGCGGTCGCATCTGGCATTTCAACATTGCGGCGGGTGCTGCTGGCTGCAGCACCCGCCGCAATAGGAAAATGCCATGTTGTGCATTTCCATGCACAACGTGGCAGGAACCGCGCAGTGCCTGCCACCTTGTGCATGGACATGTAGGGGGGCACCATAGGTACCCAGAGCACCCCCCACCTCCTGGGGGCCCGCAACGGGCCCCCAAATCAAATCACCGCCAGCCTTTCCATGGCGGCATCGCCGCCATGGAAAGGCCTTGAAGTTCACACATAATATGGCTGGGGGTGCCTGCTAGGCACCGCCACCATATTGCAGCCCCAGCTCCGCCCGGCCGGCAATCGTAACGATTGCCGACCGGCGAAAAAGCGGCGGACGGACTTTCCGTCCGCCGCGATACCCACCGCCATCGTAATATGGCAGTGGGTATTGCACGTTACGATGGCGTAACGGTCGCCACCGCCGGCCCGGCGGTGGCGAACGTTACGCCATCGTAATCAGCCCATTAGTTATTTTTTATTATTATGGGTGGGAAGTGTTTTTGGTTACATTTGGGTTGTTTGTTACTTTTTTATTTTAATAATTATATTATGTAATATATATTTATATGTACATTTTAAATTTTTAAATGACATAAACATAATTATGAATTTAAAAAAGAGTAGAATGATGTTTAAATGTTTCGTGATTTTAAAATGCTTATGATTTTTAGCATTGTTTTCTGTTTAAAATATAGATTTAGCAATCATGTCTAGGTATTCTAGCCCTTTGGTGTTTGGAAATAGTCGAGTTTTGTTTTGTAGGTATACATACATTGTTTGCTTACTGAGTTTAGGGCCTATTTTAGTTAGGGATTGCTCTAGCCTTAGCTCTTGATAGCTCTGTTCTTTTTTGATGGCTTCTATTAGTTTGTGTAAGGTTGGTTGTCCTCTTCCTATTGTGGCTTGGAAGGCATTGTGCCATCCTTCCACCGCGTTATTAGTTTTAGCTTTTTGAGCTAGGGTGTTATAATAGACGTTCCACCAGGGGATTTGGAACTTTGGTTGCCTACGGTGCCCTGACCTATGTAGCCTTCCCACCCAAGTGTCTTCAAAGTAGTCTAGGAAGGGAGTTAGTTTTGTTTCGTATACTTGGTTGAAAGGGCTTTCAAGAAGTATGTTATAGTGGTTGGCTACTCGGTTGTTGGGACATAGGCCAGGGCTATTAATTTTTTGATTTGATAGGCAAAGTTGCTATTGGTGGCGTAATCTATACTTGGTGCCCGATTCTGATGCGGTTTGGAAAGCTTCCCGACTGAATGAATTTGGGAATGGTTTCCAAACGAATCTGATCGGGAGAGTCCAACCGACCGCGTAGGATGCATCTGGATGCCTCCAGATACGATTTGGTTGACTCCCATTGACTTCAATGGGAGTCTATGTTCCTAACCGCATCGTAATCAGGCCCTAGGTGGGAATGCTTTCCTAACCGCATTGTAATTGGGCCCTCGGTTGGAAAAACATGTTCCCGATCCGATTTGGACGGAGCAAATGCCGTTAGGAGGCCTTCCTAACCGCATCAGAATAAGGCCCTTAGAGTAGATTTTTGTAGGTGTCTCCAGATACTTTGGTTGAAGTGATAATAGCAACCTTGTATTGCAGTCTGTGGGTATATTTTTAAAATTGACAGAATCATTGCTTGTTCAAAGTCAATGATTATTTATTGTGGGAAGTAGTTGTCGGTGTGTTGTTTTATTATTGTAAGGAGCACTATGTAGGTGGTATTTTGCTTATTGGGGAGTAGTGCGTATATGAAGGGGATGTTAGTGTCTTCATATTCGCCGTGGATGGTATATAGTTGGTTAAAAGTCTTGGGGCAAACTTTGAATGTACCATCCATGTTTCGCAGTTTTTTAATTTTTGTATGTTGTTGGTGGCAAAGATAATAATTCGTTTTTCATGACTGTTATTGTCATGAAGAATGAATTTCTCATCTTTGTGGGTGACATGGTATTCCGGTAAGATTTCTATTTCTGCAAAAGTTTGGGGGGTGGGTGGTGTTTGAGCAGTAGCTCTTTTAGTTCTGGCAATTAATCTTTTTAGAGTGGGAATGGTTGGTAGTTGTCCTGTGACATGTTCAGGAACCCTAGTTTTTTTTTTGTTTAAATTTGTTTATTAGATTTTAACAATTTAGATACAGAGAAGCACATGTTCATACGTGAATTACATGCTTAGATAGATTGGCATGGGTTTGGCAGTTGATTATACATTGGTAGTGATCTTCATACATAATTGCCGCTGATCGTCATTACAGACCCAGGAGTACATGCATGTTGAGGTAATCTACATTGTTTGTGTGTCTTCGGTTCAGGAACCCTAGTTAATACGTTTTTAGTAATTGGGAACTGGTCTGTTGGGAGCTGGTGCTTGCTTCTCTGATGGTTTCTAAAGTATCTCTGACCTCGATTTCTGTCACATTGGGGGGATGGTTGTGTTCCCTGACATTAACTACATTTGTTTCTACTGTTGTGGCTCTCCCGTAGCAAGAATTGGAGTAGTATTTACTACATTTCCAATGGGTTTTGTTTCCTGTTATATTTTCTTGCGTATAAGTGTAGCCCATGTAGCACAGAAGTAGTTTTCCCTTTTGTGACGTGATGAATTTTGATCCTTCTGCCATTTTGTTTGTCTATCTGTGAATATATGTATATGTATATATATATATATATATATATATATATATATATTCACTGAAAAAACTATAGGTTTTAGGGAAAGTTATAGTTAGTTGGACATTGCACTCGTACAAAACCCGTGAAATTACCCCGTTATAGTTAGTTCAGCTATAACTCGTGCCACCGCAATGCACTGCTGATGACGTCACATATTACATCACTCATGACATGGTCAGTGACATCACTGATGACATCTCAAATGACATCACTGATGACATCACTAATGACATCATCCAGTGACTGTGTTTTTCTGTAAAGTTTAAATACGTTTAATATATATAGGGAAAGGCATATTGAAGAATGAGTGGGTGTATAAGTGTCTGAATGGATGTTTTACTAGGTGCGTGACTGACTCTATAAGTGAGTGCTTAAACATATCTTACTGAATGCATGGGTTAGTGACTAAACTGTGTGAATCTCTGTATCCGTCTGTCTGGTGTGTAAGCGACTGCATGGGTTTGTGAATAACTACATAAGTGTCTATATGAGTTATTGATTGGTTGTCTGAGTATCTGTATGGGTGCCTGAGTGTTTGTGTGGGTGGGGTGTGTGTGACTCTGTGCATAGATGTGTGAGTGGGTGATTCACTGGGTGCATAGTTTGAAGTGTGCATCTGTGATGGACTGTATGGGTGGGTGAGTGTGTGTATGGGTGTGTTAGTGACTGAATGTATATCTCATTGGTACATGTGTGAGTAACTACATATATGAAAGGCAGTATATATGTGTGTTAGAGTATATAAATGGCTATAAGTGAGAGTGTGTGATTGTGAGAGTGGCTGCATGGATGAGTGTTTGCTTGTATCAGTGTTTGTATAAGAACGTAAGAATGTGCTAGTATATTTATGAGTAAGTGAGCTGGTGTGTGTATAACTGTATAGGTGAGTAAATGGGAGTGTGATTAATTATTTGCATGACTGACTAGGTGTGTGAGTACCTCTATGGATGAGTGGCGGTGTGTGAGTGTCTATATAGGTGTATGAGTGCATATGATAGTCCTGTACTGAGTGACCATAAGCATGAGTGACTGTACGGGTGAGTGAGTGGATGTGTGTGTAGACCTAAGAATCAGTGAGTGGGTATGTAGTTATTGGTGTTGGAGTGTCTATGGTTTTGAGAATGGCAGTCTGTAATTTAGAGTGGGTGTATCTAAAGTTATATTAGGGTGTGAGAAAAGGCATGAAATTATCACATGGATGATGTCATCAGTGATGTCATCAGTGATGTCACTGACCATGTCATGAGTGATGTAATATGTGATGTCCTCAGCAGTGCATTGCGGGTGCACGAGTTATAGTTATCTGAACTAACTATAACGGGGGAATTTCACGGGTTTTGTACGAGTGCAATGTCCAACTAACTATAACTTTCCCTAAAACCTATGGTTTTTTCAGTGAATTTCTAAGGTTTTTAAATGCTAATTTCTAACTATAACGTAACTGAAACCTATGGTTTTTTCAGTGAATTTCAATGGTTTTTTAAATGCTAATTTCTAACTATAACGTGCCTGAAACCTATGGTTTTTCCAGTGAATTTCAAAGGTTTTTCAAATGCTAGTTTCTAACTATGCCTACAGAAGTAGGACATGTGAAGAAAGAAGAAAAACGCACAGAAAGAAGCAAAAGAACTGCAGAAAGAAGCAACAGAAGTCCACAAAGACGAAGAAAAGTGCAGTAAGAAGCAAGACATGTGCAGAAAGAACCAACAGAGGAGCAGAAAGAGGCCTTGTTGCAAAATCATCCTGTGCCCACAACTTTTTCAGACGGGTACTGGTGGTAACTGACTCTGACTAACCAGGCCTAGAGCCAGTGCTATGCTAAAAGACACTTAGAATACAGTGAAAACACCTACATACACTAGGGAACACTATGCGTTGGGGTACCCCTGTGATTAGCATGACCTCCTCTGTAAGGCCCTAGTACATAATAGGGCAGGGGGATTAAAACTACCTCTTAAAACGCGCTACGGGCGCGTTTGCACAGTGGTGAAGGGAGGGGGCCTGAGGTGACGTGTGCAAACACGCCCTGTGGCCGTTTTAAGTTGGGAGATTAAGTCCCCTTGAATCCTGACGGTCCCTGGGATCCAACTAGCCCACCAGGTACCTCCAGTAAGTGCCACAGAGCTGCGTTGCAGAGAGGTGTAAAAAAGGGCATGACCTGGACCACCTCTCTGCAACGCAGCGCAGTGGCGCTTACTGGAAGCGCCTGGTGAGCTAGTTGGCCCCCAGGGTCCCTCAGGATTGAAAGGGAATTAATTCCCCAACTTTAAACGCGCCACAGGGCGTGTTTGCACACATGGCACCTCAGGCCCCGCCCCCTCCCTTCACCACTGTGCAAACATGCCCTGTGGTGCATTTTAAGTTGAGGGAGAAAGTCCCCCTCAATCCTGAGGGCCCCTGGGGGCCAACTAGCCGACCAGGTACCTACAGTAAGCGCCACAGAGCTACGTTGCAGAGAGGTGTAAAAAGGGGCGTGGCCTGGACCACCTCTCTGCAACGCAGCGCAGTGGCACTTACTGGAAGCACATGGTGGACTAGTTGGCCCCCCAGGGGCCCTCAGGATTGAAAGGGAATTAATTCCCCAACTTTAAACGCGCCACAAGGTGTATTTGCACACGTCACCTCAGGCCCCGCCCCCTCCCTTCACCACTGTGCAAACGCGCCCGTGGCGCATTTTATGTTGGGAGATTAAGTCCCCTTGAATCCTGAGGGTCCCTGGGATCCAAATATCCCACGAGGTACCTCCAGTAAGCGCCACAGAGCTGCGTTGCAGAGAGGTGTAAAAAGGGGCGTGGCCTCTGAACACCTCTCTGCAACGCAGCTCCCTGGTGCATACTGGAGGTACCTGGTGGGCTAGTTGGCCCCCAGGGACCCTCAGTATTCAAGGGGAATTAACTCCCAACTTACAACGTGCCAGGGGCGCGTTTGCACAGTGGTGAAGGGAGGGGCGGGGCCTGAGGTGACATGTGTGCAAACACGCCCTGTGGCGCGTTTTAAGTTGGGGAATTAATTCCTCTTCAATCCTGAGGGTCCCTGGGGTCCAACTAGCCCACCACGTACCTCCAGTAAGCGCCACAGGGCTGCGTTGCAGAGAGCTGACATGCAGCTCCCCGTGTGGAAAAGCAATCTGCTTTGCTTCATTGAAGGAGAGCTTCAATGAAGCAAAGCAGTTTGCAATGACAGGGCCTGCGGTTCGTTTTTTTTTTCCACTGTGGGATTCGCGGATCCTACACGAATTTCGCTGTTTAAAAAAAATAAATAAATGCTTTTTTGGGCCCGGGGGGTTCTTGTGGGATCCCCTAAGCAGGCCTAGGGGGTCAGGGTGTTTCTACCCTGCCCCCTTCTTTTTTTTCGCCTTTTTTATTCTGATTTCTTGTGACTCGGTTCTACCGAGTCACAAGATGGCTGCCAACACTTCCTGGTTTGGAGTGTTGACAGCCAATTAGAATAAAGCTCATGGTCGGGAGGGTCCGCGGATCCTCCGTGCCTCTAAATATCGAAACTTTTATTTTTGATTTTCTCAGCAACTACTGAACGGATTTACACCATTTTTAAAAAGGTCGCTTTCTGAACCAAGCACTACCTTTTTGCCACATTTGGGGTAAATCCGTTCAGTAGTTTCGGCTGTAGCCTTGCATAAAGTTTCCTATGGGAAATCGATTTTTTGACTCTTATTTTTTGAATTTCTCTGGAATTACTGAACGGATTTACACCATTTAAAAAAAAGGGCACTTTCTGAACCAAGCACTACCTTTTTGCCAAATTTGGTGTAATTCCGTTCAGCAGTTCGGGCTGTAGCCGTGGCTAAAGTTTCCTATGGAAAATAACATGGAGAAAACACGTTTTGGGACCCCCCTTTTTTCTCGGCTCCCGCTTGCTGAATCACCCCAAAACTTTCAGTATAGGAGCTGACCGTAACGGGACATAAGTTTTGAAAATTTCGCGAATATTTGTCAACCGGCGCCAAAGTATTGGGAAAAGAATGTTACGGTTTTCCTATGGATAATAGGTCCTAACTATAACTACCTACTGGCGACCTCCAGTAGGTAATATATATATATATATATATATTTATTAATTATAAGGACTTGAACAGTAAACATGTTTGTATAATTATTATATTTGAAAATAAACTTACATTTGTCTTGCTTTAATTTTCTTGTTGCTTATTTTATTGATGGTCGTGGTTGATTCACTGGTTTATTTTTTTCTGTTGGTTTAAAAAGAAAATGTTATTTTTATTAAATTGTTACATTTAATTTGATTATTTCGTTTATTTCGTTTCTATTTTTATTTAGTTGAGAAAAAAATACTTACTATTTTTAGTTGAAGTTTATTTTGTTGATGTTGTTTTGTTGAAGTTAATAGAAGCTGTAAAGAGAAAAGTATTTGTTAGTTATATTTTGCTTTTTTATTTAATTTATTGTTTTTTATTAGTTTGCTCTATTTGTTGGTTAATTTATATACTTAGTTTTATATTTTTCTTTAATGTTGATTTTGTTCTTGTTTTCTAAGTTAATCGTTGTTTTGAGTTTTTTAGGTTGAGTGTTAGTGAAGTGTAATCTGTGAAACATAAAGGAAAACATTGGAGTTTTATTTAATTTGATTATTTCGATTATTTAGTGTCTATTTTTATTTAGTTATAAAAAAATATATAAATATCACTAGGAGAGCGAGGAAATCAGTAAGGGCTAGTTCATTTCCCCAATGTAAATCATGTTTAATCAAGAGGAACTGGCTCATAACAAAAAGCCTTTAGTTAGTTTGTGTTTGGGAAACCGATTGGTTTTTTAAAAGAACCCTCACCCACCAACCTAGTTGGTGGCATGCTTCATCATCGGGTTCCCACCCAATGCGCCGAGTGCACCCTGGGTGTGCTGCGACGCCTGAACTACAGCGGAGCTGGTTTTTTTTGTGTTTTGTGTGGTGCAGTGAATTGTGAGTTTAAAACTGTCTATAGGGTCCCACTCAGTTAAGAGTGTAAATGTATTAATGGGGCCCTATGGCAGGGTTAAAATAGATAGGGCCGATACGTCTAGAGTTTTAGTTTTCACTCATGTATCCTGTATGAAGGTCTACATGTTTCAGCCAGTCATTACCATATGCTGGCTTTCGTCAGGACCAGGAATAGTGAAGCCAGACTGGGGGAGTGCTCACAGACTGGAGTGAATATAGTGCGCACACGCTAAGGTGCGTGGAACAAGAGAAAACCTATTTGTTTTCTCCTACAAAATTATAGACTTTCTTGCAGTCATGTTGTTTATGATCTGTGAAGATAAAAACACAAACCGTAATCAAAAGACAGACATGGAACATAAAACACATGCATATGAGACAAGCATGCACTCATGTGTGCATCACGCAGTGTCAGACTTGATCTAGCTAGATCGCTATAGTGGTGACATTTTTGTACACCCATGCGTGCATCGCGTTTTCGTTGGGATGGGTATTGAGCAATTGACACTTATCATGGAATAGTGGACCTCATTACTCGAACTCGACCCTGTGCCTTAAACGAAGCAAAGTTGGTGACAATTCAGACGAGACAAAAAAAAAAGTTAGTAATTCTTACTTAAGTCGCTTTTCAATTCAGCGACATGGATCCCAAAAGGGGGCAGTGCCTATAGTCACACGCTGAAAGAAAATGACATAAATCTAACCAACTGGAATCTCACTAGAGAGATCCAGCATGGTGCTGCTTCCCGGTAGTTGAGACCGAGTGCTCTACTTACGTCTTCAAGGTCCACTGCCCACCGTCTAAACCTGTTGCGGCCTTTGTGAGGGATCCCGAGGATGTGTTGCTACCTCGTAGTTCGGCATTTATGCTGAGTTTCCGGGAAGCGTCCTCGCGGTCCGCGTCATCATGACGTTGTGACATGGGGGCGTGGTTGATCTCGGGCTTTCGTGTAGGCTAGTGTTCAATCTATCCTCTACAGTCCTTACACCAACAGAAGAAAAAGTCCTAAACAAGGGACTCGGCTTTGTACCGACTGCACGCCTGGACAAATTTAAACCACTGCGAATTGGGAGCATTTTTCAGAAAACTCAAATTAAAAGCATTCTTTGAAAACCAGGCTCCTAACGACAATCAGGACAATCACAGTGATACAGGATTGAGACCCAAATCTACCTTTTGCCCACCACCCACATCAACACCAGTGGAACTAGTCGCCTTTGAACAGGCAGTCTTTAACGAGATAGAGGGAACTGATGAGAATCAAAACCTTTCACAACCTAAGTAGTGAAGAGTGGAGTGCACTGAGGAATTTACAAAGCAATAACACAATCACCATCAAACCAGCGGACAAGGGGGGAGGCATAGTAATCCAGAACAAAAACGACTACACAACAGAATGCAAACGCCTATTGAATGATGGAAGAAACTACAGAAAATTCAAGGAGGATCCATCTGATGAACTGAAAAACAAGTTCCATTCTTTAGTGGAAGAAGCTGAAGCAATGAATTTCATTTCAAAACAGTAGGCTGAATACCTGTGCACAAAAAAGGTGAAAGTACCTGATTTTTACACAATGCCAAAAATACATAAGAACATAACGCCTCCCCCAGGTCGCCCGATCGAGGCATTGGTTCACTTTTAGAACCTGTGACGCTTTTGTGATTTTTTTTCTCAACCCATTGGTACAGAAATCCTCGACTTATCTAAAGGATACTAAACACCTACTCAATCTTCTCAAAGACATGCCCTTTGACCCACTTAACAACTATCTGGTCGGTCTTGACATAGAAAGCCTGTACACTAGCCTCCCTCAGGATGACACCTTAAGAGTCATCAGCAAAGCCCTTGATGAAACAACTTGGGACTTCAACGCTCCAAAAATTGGTGATCAATTGTGCAACACTGGCTTTGAAAGAAAATTACTTCGAGTTTGAAGGGGAGTTTTTTTTTCAAACCAACGGGACATCTATGGGCAGTACGTTTGCCCCAAGTGTGGTAGGGATCTATGTTTATGATTTAAAAAAAACCCACATCCTTGACACCAATAACCCCTTCAAAGAACACATCAGATTCTGGAGGCGGTTTATTGACGATATCCTAATGATATGGGAAGGTCAAGAGGATACCCTCACCTCTTTCATAACTTGGCTCAATAATCGTGACCAATACTTGAACTTTACAAGTACAGCAGACAAGGAGAAGTTAACCTTCTTGGACCTAACTATCGAGGCAAAAGAAGGTTATCTAAAAACCACCACCTTTTACAAACCCACAGCAAGAAACACACTCCTTAAATTTGATAGTTTTCATTCATGCTCCTTAAGAGAAAATCTGCCTTATGGCCAATTCCTCCGTATTAGAAGGAATTGCAGTAACATTGAAGACTATCATGATCAATCAAGAGACCTGTCTGAGAAATTGAGAAACCGAGGTTACCCAAAGAAAATAATTGGAACATCCAGAAAGAGAGCCGGCAATCAAAACAGGGATGCACTGCTGGAAGATAACCAAAGGATGGAGACAACAATACCCCTGACTTGTGTTACCACATATAACACCATTTCTAACCAAATGACTAAAATCATCAACAAACATTGGAATATCCTTAACACTGGGAAACTGAAATGGGAAAAATCATTGTTCTCGTTCAGAAGAGCTAACAGTCTGAAAGACCGTCTGATCTCGACACGACCGAGAATCTCCACAAAACCCAAGGAGACGTCAGTACTCAATGCATGGGGCCTCCCCAGTGTGATAGGCCAATTTCCATTTGGAAATTGCAGCATCTGTCATCTGACAACGACCACAAAAACTTTGGAACTAGAACCAGGCAACACCTGGTTCTTAAGAAAACACACTAATTGCAATTCTACACATGTGGTGTACATGATCGAATGCCCCTGTGGACTAAGGTACATCGGCATGACCAGCAGAAAAATAAAGATAAGTATTGGAGAACACAGAAGCAATGTTCGTTGCAATTGTAACACTACGAGAATGACCGATCATTTCTTAAAATCAGGACACACACCCAACGACATGAAATGGGTCATTATTGAACAAATCAATATCACATCAGGAACATCAGATAATCTGTTATTAAACAAAGAACAACGCTGGATCTATCGCCTTTCAACCCATAAGAACGGACTTAATGACAAAATACCGTGGAACTCCCTTAACTGTGCGTAACTCATGAACTTTGACAACTGTGGTACATTGTCCTTCATAGGATTTTGGTCACAACTAGATCCTCACAAACAAGTATCCGACTTTTCTGTTATGAACTGGGGTCAATTCAAATAAACATAAGGACACATAAATCCTTTTCAACTACATATACACATACAGAAGCTGCATTAACACTACAATTTAGAAGCAGCCTTCTATTAGGTAACCACACCCAGTGTTTATTGCCATCCATAACACATGTTTATTACAAGTTCGTCACTAACTTTGGCTGAAGGCAGTATAAACAGTATGTACTCCGGTTGCACACACAAATAGCACTCCGGACTAATACTCGCAATGCACTTACGCCATATTAGTTCGATTCTCACTCCAATTCTATTTCTTGATAATTTTAATTCCACTTTTATCTTTTACATTGTTCCAATTGGATTTAAACAATAATTACATTGCATTCGGGATATCGCAACAAGCGCAACATGTAGATTAAGTCAGAAGTAATTCCACGGGAGGTCCTGCCCCGAGAGAGAGTCTTACTTCCATGTCTACACGAAAGCCCGAGGGCAACCAGGCCCCCGCGTCACAACGTCATGATGACGCGGACTGCGAGGACGCTTCCCGGAAACTCAGCATAAATGCCGAACTACGAGGTAGCAACACATCCTCGGGATCCCTCACAAAGGCCGCAACAGGTATAGACGGTGGGCAGTGGACCTTGAAGACGTAAGTAGAGCACCCGGTCTCGACTACCGGGAAGCAGCACCATGCTGGATCTCTCTAGTGAGATTCCAGTTGGTTAACTTTGTCATTTTCTTTCAGCATGTGACTATAGGCACTGCCCCCTTTTGGGATCCATGTCGCTCAATTGAAAAGCGACTTAAGTAAGAATTACTAACTTTTTTTTTTTGTCTCTTCTGAATTGTCACCAACTTCACTTCGTTTAAGGCACGGGGTCGAGTTCTTCGAGTAATGAGGCCCACTATTCTATGATAAGTGTCAATTGCTCAATAGCCATCCCAACAAAAACGCGATGCACGCATGGGTGTACAAAAATTTCACCACTATAGCGATCTAGCTAGATCAAGTCTGACACTGCGTGATGCACACATGAGTGCATGCTTGTCTCATATACATGTGATTTATGTTCCATGTCTGTCTTTTGATTACTGTTTGTGTTTTTATCTTCACAGATCATAAACAACACAACTGCAAGAAAGTCTATAATTTTGTAGGAGAAAAATAATAGGTTTTCTCTTGTTCTACGCACCTTAGCGTGTGCGCACTATATTCACTCCAGTCTGTGAGCACTCCCCCAGTCTGGCTTCACTATTCCTGGTCCTGACGAAAGCCAGTATATGGTAATGACTGGCTGAAACATGTAGACCTTCATACAGGATACATGAGTGAAAACTAAAACTCCAGACGTATCCGCCCTTTCTGATTTAACCCTGTCATAGAGCCCCATTAATACATTTACTCTCTTAACTGAGGGGACCCTATAGACAGTTTTGAACTCACAATTCACTGCACCACACAAAACACCAAAAAAAACAGCTCCGCTGTAGTTCAGGCATCGCAGCACACCCAGGGTGCACTCGGCGCCTTGGGTGGGAACTCGATGATGAAGCATGCCACCAACTAGGTTGGTGGGTGAGGGTTCTTTTAAAAAACTAATCGGTTTCCCAAACACAAACTAACTAAAGGCTTTTTGCTACGAGCCAGTTCTTCTTGATTAAACATATAAAAAAATATATACTTACTATTTTTAGTTGATGAAGTTTCTTTCGTTGATGTTGTTTTGTTGATTTCTGTAGAAGCTGCTAAAAGAAAAGTATTTGTTAGCTATGTTTTGCTTTTTTTATTAACTTTATTAGTTTTAATTTGTTTACTTTATTTTTTGCTTGTCATATACTTACTTTGCTATATATTTTTTTAATGTTGATTTTATTGTTGTTTTGGACGTAAATCTTTGTTTTGAATTTTCTAGGTGGTGTTTTAGTGAAGTTTAATATGTGACATATAAAGGAAAACGTTATAGTTTTAGTAAAAAAAATGTAGCTAATTTTTTTATTTAGTTACAAAGTTTTGTTCTTACCTTTAATGAGAGCTTTTCTGAATAGTTGATTGTGTAGTTCTTTTTCGTTCTGTTTTCTGTCTTGCAAAGGTTCATGTTTCCTCCGTGTTTGTCCATTATACGGTAAATTTTGTGTTAATTGATTGCTTTTATAGTGTTTATTTAATTAGAGTTTTCTATTGGTTTGTGTAGTTTAAATTTATTGGTCGAGATAGCTTTTTTGAATTTTTTAGCAGTTACCATTTATTTTGTTGAATATTTATTATGTTTATTTAATGTTTGTTTTTATTTTTTTTATTATTGTTATTAAAATGTATATGTAGATAAGTGTTATATTTTTTATATATGATATATACTTATGTTTGCTTATTTTTGGTAGTTGTGTTTTTTTATGTTGTGTTTGTTTATTTATTTGTTTTTGGATTTTCAGTGTATTTGTTTGATTTAATTTTATTAATTTTTTTAGTGTTTGTTTATAATGTTTGAAATATGTTATTTCATTATATTATTGAAAATAGTTTATTTTTATGTATAAATGTTATTTTCGGTATAGTTTATATGTATTTTATGGATGTTTGTGTTGTCGATATTATTTATATCAATGTTTTTGTTGTGTTATATTTTATTTTAATGTTTTCGATATTTTTGTGTTCTTTATTTTTGTTGTCGATATTTTTGTCATCAAAATTTTTATAACCTTTTTTATCAATGTTTGTGTTATTTCTGTTTTGTGTATTGGGTGTCAATATTTTTGAATACGATATTTTTGTAGTTCGATGTTATAGGAGTCGATGTTGTATCAGTGATCTGTGACAGAGAAACTTGTGTCTCCTGACCAAATCATACTTGGTCAACTTTACCAAGTGACCAATGCAAACAATGTCAGGACTGATCATTACTTGGCAGTTGTGACTCTCTGGGGAGTGGTAACTGGCCCTAAAAGAGTTGTGGTTTCCCGAGACCTACCTGTGGACTGTCTGTTTGGCAATGATTTAGAAACTTCTGTTTGGTCTGAAGTGGAGTTCAGGACACATACAGAGATTATGGGAATCTCTGCCAGTGCATTTACTGTTGCTAGGGCTCAGGCAAAACAGTTAGGCACTGAGGGAGCTCTGGATCCTGGAGCAATGGACAGCTAGCTCCTAAGAGAAGGAACAGGAAGGGTATGGAATAATCCTCCTTCCAGATTCCCAGTGAGGATCAGTCTCCTAAGAGAGATGATCCTAACCCCCATGAAGGAACTGTCCTAGAGGAACTTGGGCCTAGCACGGCAGAGTTCTTGGGGGCAGGGTAGCATTCTAGGGCAGACTTGAGTCTGGAGCAGAAATCTTGAACAACTCAGACTGCAAGCTGCTGCTGAGGAGGCAGGGACTGTCAGTGGATCCCATAGGATCTATTGGGAGGATGGGCTTCTGTTTTCTGAGTAGAGACCCCAAGCCTGGTGCCACCAGGAGGTTGGTTATACCTCAGAAGTACAGGGGTTTCCTTCTATCCCTAGCACATGACATTCCCCTTGCAGGACATCTTGGACAAAGTAAGACTTGGGTCAGGTTTTCCCCTCATTTTCACTGGCCCCACATGTCTGAAGGCTCCAAGGAGTTTGTCACTCCTGTGCCACTTGCCAAACCAGTGGTAAGCCAGGTGGCACTAAAAAGGCCCCCTTAATTCCACTTTCAGTGGTTGGGGTTCCCTTTGAGAGGGCAGGGATACACATTGTTGGCCCCTTAAACCCTCATCTTGAAACAGTTACATCCTAGTGGTGGTGGACCATGCCACTAGGTATCCAGAGGCTATTCCTCTTAGGACCACTACAGCTCCTGTGGTGGCTAGGGCCCTTCTGGGATCTTTTCCAGAGTGGGATTTCCTAAGGAGGTCTTGTCAGACAGAGGTACAAACTTCATGTCTAGCTACATCACTGCAATGTGAAAAGAGTGTGGTGTAAACTATACGTTTACCACACCTTACCACCCACAGTACAATGGGCTTGTTGAAAGGTTCAACAAGACCCTCAAGGGTATGATCATGGGACTCCCAGAAAAGCTCAGGCAAAAATGGGATGTCTTACTACCATGCCTTCTCTTTGCCTAAAGAGAGGTTCCTCAGAAGGGGGTGGGCTACAGCCTATTTGAACTTCTGTTTGGACATTCAGTTATGGGTCCATTATGTTTGGTTAAGGAGGGATGGGAGCAGCCTCTCAAAACTCATCAGGACATTCTGGACTATGTCCTTGGCCTGCATTCACATATGGCTGAGTACATGAAGAAGGCCAGCAAAAACCTTTAGGCCAGTCAGGAGCTTCAGAAAGCTTGGCATGATCAAAAGGCTGTACTTACTGTTTACCAGCCAGGACAGAAAAAGTGGGTGTTAGAGCCTGTGGCCCCGCAGCTCTCCAAGACAAGTGGAGTGGTCATCCTTGAGAAAAAAGTTGAGGTCACCTACTTGGTGGATGTAGGCACCCCAGAAGTCCTCACAGAGTTATTCTTGTGAACCGCCTAAAACCTTTTGTTGACAGGGCTGACATGAGCTTGCTCATGGCAACTGATGAGGGACAGGAGGAACAGTGTGATCCTCTCCCTGATCTCCTCTCTCATGACCCTGTTGATGGGTCAGTGGAAGGAGAAGCCTTGGCAGGCAGCCTCACTGAACAGCAGCAAGCTGATTGTTGGCAAGTCCTTAATCAGTTTTCCCAGTTGTTCTCTCTGACTCCAAGTCAAACCACCTGGTGTACCTATGAAGTGGACAAAGTTGACAGTCTGCCTATCAAGAGTAAAATCTACAGACAACCTCACCATGTCAGAACCTGAATCAGGACTGAGGTCCAAAAGATGCTGGAGTGGTTTTTTTTTTAGCCTTTGGATAGCCCTTGGGCTAGTCCTGTAGTCCTTGTACCAAAACCTCACACCCAAGATGGTAAGAGAGAGATGAGGTTTTGTGTAGACTATTGAGGTCTCAGTGCAGTCACTAGGACTGATGCCCATCCAATTCCCAGGGCAGATGAACTGATTGATACTCTGGCCTCAGCCAAGTATCTCAGTACATTTGACCTGACTGCAGGCAAATCAGACTCTCTGAGGATGCCAAGCCAAAGACAGCATTTTCCAACCCATAGTGGGCATGATCAATTTATTGTGATGCCTTTTGGTTTGAAGAATGCACCTGCTATATTTCAGAGGTTGATGAACAAAGTTCTCACAGGTCTGGACGCCTATAGTGAAGCATATCTAGATGATATTGCTGTCTTTAGTTCCACCTGGGAGGATCACCTGGTCCACCTCAGGAATGTTCTGGAGGCCCTGCAAAAGGCAGGCCTCACTTTGAAGGCCACAAAGTGCCAGATAGGGCAGAGCAAGGTTGTGTACTTGGGCCACCTAGTTTGTAGAGGCCAGGTTCAACAATTGGAGAGCAAAATCCAGACCATAATGGACTCGGTTTCTCCCACTACCCAGACTCCGGTCAGAGCTTTCTTAGGCCTGACTGGGTACTACAGGAGGTTTGTTAAGGGATATGGGTCCATAATGACTCCTCTTAATGATCTTGCCTCCAAAAGAATGCCTAAGAAAGTTCAGTGGACAGTTAGCTGTCAGAAGGCATTTGATGATCTGAAGCAGGCCATGTGCACTGTTCCCATTCTGCAAAGTCCTGATTACTCAAAAACCTTCATTGTCCAGACAGAGGCTTCTGAGATAGGTGTAGGTGCAGTTCTAGCAAACTTAATGCAGATGGCCAGGACCAATCAGTAGCTGTTTTAAGCAGATGGTTGACACCCAGGGAGAAGCGTTGGTCAGCTATTGAGAGGGAGGCCTTTGCTGTGGTCTGGGCCTTGAAGAAGTTGAGGCCATACCTGTTTGGTACTCACTTCATTGTTCAGACAGACCGTAAGACCCTCTTATGGCTAAAACAAATGAAGGCTGAAAATCCCAAACTTTTGAGGTGGTTCATTTCCCTACAGGGGATTGACTTTTCTGTGGAACACAGACCTGGGAGTAACAATGCCAACACAGAGGGACTCTCCAGATATTTACACTTAGAAAATGAAGAATCAACTGGGCAAGGTTAGTGTGTTCTCCTTTCGTTTGGGGGGGGGGGGGTGGTATAGGAAAGTAGGATATGCTTTCATGGTTACCCCCACTTCTTGCTGGTGTCAGTATGTTTTTTGACTAATCTGGCTGGGATCCTGCTAATCAGGTCCCCAGCCACTGTGCATCCTCCCTAAATTTGACATGGTAAGTACTTTTGTACCTCCACAATTTGCTACTGGTGTATCCTTGTAAGTCCCTAGTATATGGTACTAAGGTACCCAGGGCATTGGTACACCACCGGGTCTCCCATGGGCTGCATGTATTATGCCACCTATGAGAGACCACTCAAACTGTGACTATAGGCCTGCCATTGCAGCCTGTGTAAGCTGGTGCTAGCACCACTTACGACAGATATACGTTTCCTTATATCTGAGGTCACTACACTTAAAACCTATAAGTCACTCCTAAGGCATGCCTTTCAATCCTGAAGACAGGGTGCTGGGTTACAAGCGTGAGGGTGACCCTGCATGTGCAGGACATCCCTACAAACCCCAGAGTCAATTCTCCAGGCTTTGTAATTGCAGTCAGCCATTTTGATACATATAGTGGCCATGAGTCATTATGCGATGGCTAACTATATGGTGGCTGTGCCGAACCTAGACATGTTGGAATCATACCCCAACACCATTAGCGGTATTGGAGGTATGATTCCATGCACTGTGGGACTCCTCCGGGAAGCCCCCAGTAGCCTTTCAGGGTCTGCTAGCAAACTAGTGCTGCTGCCGACCACAGGAATGATTCTGCCCTTCTGCTGCTGAGCTGAGCTCGAGGAGGGGAAGGTAGAACAATAGGTTTCCTGTCACAGGGAGGTGTGACCCTCCCAGACAGGACTTGGTGTATTGGGCTGGGGTGGGGGCGCTTGTCAGCGCCACCAGACTGCTTTGAAGGACACATTTGGTGTTCTCCTTGCATGCTCCAGTTTGAGCCAGTTCAGGGAGCCCTTGGCTCCTGCGGGAAACTGGACATATGACATGGGAGTATCCTCCCTTCTGTCCAGCCCCTTCTCTGGGAGGGATCCCTGAGTCGTCCTAACCCCTTTCTTGGGGTATAAAAGGGATTACCTGTGGGTAGGTCTTCAGATTCCTCATGGGACAAGAATCAAGCCTGAAACCACGTCACTCTTCGACCATCTGGAAACTTGGACTTCGCCTGGAACTGAGACTGCATCAAGGAAGATTCCTGCTGCTCCTGGTCTCGCTGTTCTGCAAGTCTTCCTCGTCGTCTGTGTCTGTGGTTCTTCCAGGATCTTCACTAAGGAAAACCTCTAATCTGACCTATATTATTTCTGAGAATGACCTATATGGTTCATACATTCAACATTTCCCCAAGGTATCTATTGAGACCAAGATAAGTTTAGTAAAGTTACTTTTAAATTCATTTAAATTTTGTTATTTTTCTTTTTCAAAAATCATTTTTTATAGAATATTTTTTGATATAAACACAAACATATATCAGAGAAAACAGACCAGTGTTCAAAGTGCTCTGATACTTTACATGAATACAATTTCATATATAACTTGACATTACAATTGGTCAAAACAGCGAGCAAACAAAGAATTAATTTGATAAATGAATGAAGACAAAAACAAAATTCTCAAAAAGAAAGCAATTGTTAAAACAACCGTTAAAACAACCCCACATTCATCAGTCATACCTTCAATCATACCTGTCATAACAACACATCCATACTATCACACATCCAACATACCACTAAGATCCCACAGTACTTCACAAAATAGAGCGGGATCCAGAAATGTTGAGTACAGCCACAATTTTTTTTTTTTTGTGCAATATGAAAATAAATTCCATCCAAGTTCTCATTTTATAAATGTCTCATTCTGGATCCCCAAGTGCTAACTGTAAAGGTCAACGCACGTTTCGGTGGAACCTAAATATACCACCTTCATCAGGACCAAATATAATTCTTTTAATTTTCAAAAGCTGTAGGTGGGGTTAATCAATATGTAGAGGGGATCAAATAGAATACTGGTCCAAAAGAGAGGATTTGGCAATTTTCTAAACTGTAGGATGGCCTTGCTCCAGATAGTGTCTGCTTTCTTATTTAGGCATGTTCCAACTTTATGTGATCCTAAAGACTATTCAGTCGTCAAATGGTTACGCTCCATAGTAGTGGACAGGGGCAGATACATCTGTCTAACAATCCGGTGCCATCTGTGTGGTCATCGTATTTCAAATTTAAGATGTCCGAAAAACGTCTCAGCTACGTGGCGGCGTTTGGCAAAACCACGTCACTCTTCGACCATCTGGAAACTTGGACTTCGCCTGGAACTGAGACTGCATCAAGGAAGATTCCTGCTGCTCCTGGTCTCGCTGTTCTGCAAGTCTTCTCCGTCGTCTGTGTCTGTGGTTCTTCCAGGATCTTCAACAGACCCGTGGGCATCAAGGACACCCAATGTAATCTCCCATGGAGTGAAGGAGTCACTCCCCTGCATCTGCAGGCACCACAACGAAGCTGACCGGTCTGCTGCTCCTGATGTCCCACGGACTTCGCATGGCTCAGCAACACAGGTGGTGGTTCTTCATATCCCTCGAGGCCTGACCTGTCCTCTCTGCAATTTTGAGGCCAGTATCCCTCGTCGGAACCGCTGGGACCGAACCCCTGTGCACTGCGTCAACTTACCGTTGCCAAGGCTTGTTGGCTCTGCACTCCAGTGATCTTCGGGCTACAAGAAGCTCCAGCCTCCAGCATCTCTTCCTGCCAAGATCGTTGTCCTCACTGCATCCTCTGCACCGTGGGCCTTCATCTTTGGTGAGCTGCTCGAGGTCCTCTTGTGACTCCTGTGCCTTTGGCCTGTGGGTCCTCTTGAGGGTCTTCTCTTGCTTCAGTGGGCTCCCCTGCTTGCTCGGGGTCAGCTTTGACTCTCCTGTACTTGGTGAATCCCTTGGACCTTGCTGGCCCCAACGTTGCTTCATCTTTGTTTACCACGTCTGTTGCTGCTGCCAAGGCTTGTTGGTGCTCCCGCCGGACACCATCCCCGTGGTACTCGACTACTGACGTGGGACAGCTCAGCACGGCTCCTGGTCTTCTTCAGCATCGCCTGGTCCTCACAGCTGCAGCGACAAGTTCACCGTCATCACTCCTGCATCTTCTGTCATCGGTGGGCATTGCTCTGTTGTATTCCTCTTAGGGTGTCCATAACGGGCTTTCCAATATCATGTCCTTATATAGGCACAATTCGCCCTGCCCTTATATAGGCATAGAATCCCAGGCCTTATTTAGGCATTAAACCGTGCACTCCAAATACAGGCATGGTCTCTGACATCCGTCCACCCTAACGTCACAACGAGTTCATGAAGAACAGACCCTTAGGCTGCGGGAGTTTCCCTAGCCCAGGACTATTGATTTCTTCAAGGCCTCATCTATTATGCATGAACCATTATTCCTTAGGGGTTCATCCATGACGTCTTTCGCTGTCCAATTCATGTCAATGCTAACATTCCTAAGGTACTCTCAGGTATAAATATACCTTCCCTAGCCCCTGTAAAACAGAGGAGACCTCGACTTCAGAGGAGCCCGTATCCCGGCCTGACGCACTGAGAAGACGCTGCCATTCCCTGCACGCAGAGAGCCCAGCTTCCAGCTTCCAGTGATCTGACTTCCCTTGCGGGGTGTTGGAGTTCGAGTCTGGCAAAGAGATTCCAACCTCTCTAATTCTTCAGGTATGGAGCTGATAAGAACCTAGAGGGACTCTTGGCATACTAGACTTAACATACTCTTAGTATACCATAGTAAGGAATACTTCACCTACTTCATACCTTGTCCTACACCTAGGTTAGGTACATTGGGGTAGAACTAGCTTAGCACCGCATCGTATGAGTACTCGCATTTTTAGTCTGTGTTATTTATGTAACAGCATTTGTACTAAAAGATAATGCTATCGCAGTATTATTTATTTCTACTGCTCACCCTGTACATTATTTATCTTGCATACTGTCTTGTGATCGTAACAGCACATTATACTTACACCAGAAACAAGACTGTTCAATAAATCTTTTATTGAAAATGCCCGTCTATTATTTCTGTGTAACTCTGAGGAAAACTAAGCATGCACAATTGAGCTGAGTGAAATAGTTATCTAGTGTTTCCACGACTCTGGGACACGTTCTGATTCTAAAAGGGAAACATATTGGTCATGTTTTGCGGCTGCCAGAAACTACTCCCTTCTTGTTGTCAAGGAGTTTCTAGTGGCCTCTGAGCTAGCTGGCACAAGTAATTAAGTTTAATATACTCGATAGGGACATACTGACCTTAGTCCTATGTCAAACCTATAGGATATATTATTCCAATGCGCAGAGCCTATTAGGGAAATAGGAGCTACACTACAGCTCTTCCGTGCCTCCTGGTCACCTTCGAGTGGCATTGACTCTGTCCCCTCTGCTTGCAGGTTCTTCTCTTCAGGAATCCACCCTTGGATTCCACCGGACTCTTGCACAGCCTTCACCAGTGGCATCTTTCCTGAAGTCCTCCATTGTGGTCTAAGGCGGTTTCCGACGTCACTTCGCACCTATGCACCTGGCTTCCCTGGTGTAGGTATTCTGGTTCTTGGGGTGTCCACAGGTTTGGTGACTTTCCAACCTTCCGTCTTCCACAGGGTTTCTTCAGGGTCAACTGGGAAGGGTCCTTCTTTTTAAAAACTGCAACCGCAACTTTCCCATTGACTTCTATTGAGTATGCAGCTGTGCTTCCACTCTGCACAAAGCCTCCGTGGGGTTCCTGGGTACTTACCTTGGGTGGTTCCTTGTGTCCCCAGTTCTTCTGAGTCTCCTGGTCCACTTCCCGAATTCGGTCGCAGTTCACATTACACTTTCTTAGTATATGATTTGGTCTCCCCCTGGAGACCACTGTGTATTGTGCTTACTTACCTCTTGCAATTGAAGTATTATTGTGTTGATATCTCCGGTTAGGAGATATACCAATGTTTTAGTGAGTGTTGTGTAATAAACAGACATAGTTTAATAACTACACTGTGTGGTTCTTTTTCGTTTAACCTACACTACATGATTAGATCTGGTAAAACAAACTGCTTAACACTCCATCTGGACTGAGCCTGAAGGCTGCTCTCCACAGCTACCACTTAGAGAGCTTTCTCTGGTTATCTAAGACCACTAAAATCACCATAAGGGTTGTCTGGATTAGTACAAGGTGCTTCATTTAAATAACTTAAATAAGTGTGCACCATATACTAAGTCAGCCTCCTACAGCAAGTCATTCTGCCGTTTTGTTTCATCTAATGGTCGTGAATAACATATCACCAGTACCTATTTTAATGGTACACAGTTCACCGACTTCAGAAGACTGGAGGGCTAAATTCTCTAACTAATAATCTGTGGATCACAGCAAATGTCAGTAGAGAGCAGATAAGTCACCAAGCCATGTTTAAAGAGAAACACTTTAATGTGCAGCGGCGGCAGGCACGGATCGGAGGTAGGGGGGCGGGAGTGGGGAGGACACGGGAGGTAGGGGGAGGACGCGGGGAAGCGGCTATAAAAAAAAAAAACTTACCTTTTCGTACTTCCTCGCCGCGTCTCTCCTCCGTAGTCCTTCCCTCGCTTGCCCACAGGAAGCACACTAAGGCTCCCAGTCACAACGTTGCCTTAGCAGCATTGTGATTGGTCTGAGCGCCGTGTTTCGGCTAATATGTATTAGTGATTGTGAAAGCACACGTCGTGCTGTTGGGCTTGCTGCGTGCTTTTCCTTAACAGAGCGCAGCAGTTTGTGTGCCTTTTTGAAGGTTTTTATGTTAAATGCAGCCCGAGTGTAAGCATGTCGGGAGCTGCAATTAACATGAACACTCTCAAAAAGGCACACTATCTGCCGCGCTCTATTAACAAAAGGCACGCGGTAAGCCTAACAGCACGACGTGTACTTTCACAATCCGTAATATATATTAGGGATTGTGAAGTGCTGTTAGGCTTTCTTTGTGCCTTTTGTTGATAGATAGGGCAACCAGAATTTTAAAGCCAAAAACGGGACATTTCACACAAACAGAAAATGGACTACACATAGCTGCCAAGGTTTCAGATTGCTATGTGTGACATTTTCAAAATTTCAGTGCAATCAGGGCACAAGTCTTAAAAAAAGAAGGGGGGGGGACTAACCTAGTTAGGCAGTATGCAAGTGACATCACGGCACGCGACATCACAGCGCGCGACATCACACACGGCATCACAGGAATTGACATCACACACGGCGTTATCTACTGTAATAGTGCACATGACGTGCACTTTGTAGCTGCAGTTCCAGCTTCCCTCACAGCATGCAGGTGTTGTCAAGGCGCTACAAATGTGTGATTAATGCATTTTAGTGTGGTGATGCAGACCACCACACTATAATGCGTTAGTCTAAGCCTGATGCGTGGTACTTGGCAGGGCTGCGAAAGGCATGCAAGAAATGCAGCAGGAGATAAAACGCATATAAGGAATGTTCTGTGGTTGGCTAAGGGTAGAAAACAACAATGCATTTTCACAGATTCCATTGTGGTGCAATCTTGAATAACACAGACACCTCTCAGGGATGTAGCATTCACATTTGACAAGTGATAATAAGGGACACATTGTTACATTAAAAGACTTTTAATGGAGAATATGCTTTTGAATACTGTATCCTTTTTGTTTGTTGTATGTTGCAAACCTGCCTTAAGACCCATCATGTGGTGCTGTATGTGTAGAAATACACTGTCTTTTCACTTTATTAAGCAAATGTTTGAGTGATATTTGCACTGATATCTGTCACTGCACCCACACACGTGGTTGGGTTCTTGGCGCACATAGCCTTGGCTGCAGCGCACAGAGACCTTATACTGCCGCACACAGAAGAAAAAAATTAGAGGGAACATTGGTTCCATCTGCCAGGAACTGACACCCTGTGCAGCAGGAAGATGTGAATGAGTAACAGCGACGCGCCTGTGACCTCAGCAAAGGGCCACCTCAACCTTCAGTATATTCTCGCCAGTTGTGTGCTTCATCACTGGCGCCTCCACAGGCATTGCATCTCTGGGCCCCAGTGAAAAAGGGAATGGCAGAATGACTGCCCCCGACATTCCCGTGTGAACAGAGGAAGTGGAAAATGAGCAACAGGAGTAAACACCAGCTGAGATAAATAAATGGTCAACAGACAGGGAGATGGAGGTGTTCTTCCAGACGGATTACTTTGAGCTTGTAATTCTGCTACACAGACACCAATGCTTTCTTTTCCATGTTGTGTGTCTAGACATAAATCATGCTTAAAGCGTCCAGTGGTTAACAACAGTGTAAGCTGTAAGTACCACATCTGGTTTTCATCGGCCGTCTACTACGTGTTGTTTATATGTCTAGATTTTCACACTTGAAGCCAAGTTTTTATTTTCACATGAGTACGTGGTTGAGGTCTGGCTAGAAGCAGCCCTAGCCCTTTCAGACAGTCTGTGCGTCTCAGATCTCCTGTTTACGTCCCCCTTACCTCCAGTTCAGCCTTGTTCAACTTGGCTGTGTCCTACATTTGATTCACGTGGCCTCACCAGGCGACTCTCATCCCAGCGTTCTAGTCAGCCCCTGTGGGAAGGAGGACACTGCCACTTGCGGGGGTGCCCGGAAATGAGTTTCAGAAGCTGAAATCCTTGGATGGTTGTCTACTTCTCTAAACGAGCGATGCAGATCTGGCTTTTTTGCAATCTTTCTGCATGCCTGTCCACACCAGGTACATGATCTATGCAGCAGTCTTTACACTATGACTGGCTTATGTATACAATAATCACATGAATGCACCTCGCAGCAGTAAGCATGCGATGCAAAGCCAGACGTCTTGACTGTTCTGTGTATTTTGCCCGTAGGTTACTAGGGGTGTGCAAAATGCGTGTAATTTGCTTTGCGTAATGAAGCAAAATTGCGGCAAAATTAAGCGCAATGGAAAACGGGCATTTAGTACTGTATTTAAGTGCAAAATACTTCCTTGCATCCACTTTGGATGCGAGGATGCATTTTGCACTAAAAATAGTGCAAGAAACAAACGCACTGCGAACGGCAACTGCTCACGCTTTGTGGTTCGTATTGTTGCTGTGTGTTTGTGATACATTTTTACAGCAAATGGCGCATAGTTATCCAATGTGGATTTAAAGCGTAATTTTAAGGACTTTACATAACAAGAGTAATGCAAAATTAAGAAATTATACCAGTGTAATGCAAATTTCGCCCAGACCTACTGTTCGCATGATTTACTTCCCATTTCCCATATTTGTCAGCTACACACTTGCACTATCTTCAATAAATATGTATCACTGATTTAACCTTCCTCCTTCTCTTGCATTAAGTGCACTGTGTATGTTTTTAGCATGTGTCGCTATACACATGCCCTGCATACTCCTGCCATCTTGTGCTGGGCATGGACAATTGCAAGTTGTTTTTCTTTGAAGAAATTTGGAGTTTCAAGATACTTCGTGATTTCTCCTATAGCCCACAAAACACCAGGACAAACACTCCACCTCAGATGAGTTTTTCCGCCATCTGGCTTGGACGTTCCACTTCCAGCTCCGGGACGTACAGCCTGTTTTCCAGAACCTTTGTTGCCAGTCGTCGACATTTCGGCCCCAGCGGCAGAAGAACTTTACACTGGAGTTGACCTTGACTTTGAGCGGCGTCAATGCGTCTTTCTCTAAGAAACTCGGTGGTATTGAGTGACTCTTGGAGGAGGTTGTTAATGGAGAAAACTCTGTTTCAGTTCTGTCCTAAGTGTAACTCAAATTTCCATGGTCTGACCAGCATTGGGTATGTATCCTTGCTTGAAAAGTAGCACAGGGAGTTAGCCTGCTCAGTGAGTAAGGCATTCAAGTGCAAGAAGACCACCCGTTCCCGTGCGAATGCTGCTGGGCACACTGGAAGATGCAATTTTGAGACTCACCCAAGTTGCCAGACGTGTATGTATCAGAGGACTTCATTGGAGCTGCAAAAGACCCTGGGCCTTCAAGTATCCAGCCGGCGCAGGGACAGCAAAGCCCATAACCCTTTCCTCTCCCAGGGCCTTCAGGTATCCAGCTGGTGCAGGGAGAGCAAAGTGCAACTCTTACCTCCAATGCTTTAAGGGGGGAGGGGGAGGAATTCCCATTGTACTGAAGACCGGCTACAGGCCAAAAACAAAACTGCTACAGCCTCCATTCGACCACACTCGCTCGAGGACCTCTGCAGATCGACCTCAAGAGCATCCTCACATCAAGGCCAAACACTGCTCCCAAGGGAATCCGACATCAAGCCCAGAGGCAAGCAACTAGACGTACCAACTTTTGGGTCTAGCCCACGCTGAGACCTCTTGACCCCAAGAGACTCCAGGAAAGCTTCCAGCAAAGGGCACGAGCCTCGGCACCCCTCCACGCAAGCTCGACCCTGAGCCTCAGAGAAACTATTCTCTGAGCTGAAATCGGCTTCAAAGCCGATTCCAACTTCGACCCTGAGAAAGGCTCTGAAACAGGCCTCAACGCCGAAATAGGACTTGAGCGAAGTCCCACTCACCTTTAAACTCCCTGAGGTGTCCGAAAGTGAGGCAGCAACAAATTTTCATTCAACTCTCCATTGACACACTCCTGCAGGATTAGCCCTGTACACCTCATACCCATGAAGAGGAAGCTCACCGTTTAAGAACAAATATCAGAGGAGCTGCAGTTCTTTCTGATTCCTAAGAGGGTGAGGGACAGGCTTTCAGTCTTCCACCAGAACATCCTACTCCTAGGCCTCACATACCAACAGCACCTCCTCAGCTTAGCTCACTGCTGCCTCCTCAGTCACAACAGCCCTCTACCCACTCAAGACTGCACTGCCTCAGACTAACAGAACCCTTCTGATCCTCATGATCGGTACCATGACCCATACCACAATCCTGTCTCTACTCTGGAATGGGTTGACCCTTGGTATGACTACCTTGTTATGTTATGTTATAGAAGTTTATAACGCGCACAGCTACTCAAAGAGTGTCCCGGCGCGAGCCCAAAGTGGAAATAGCGAAAGGGAGAAGAAACCAGCAGAGAAAGGCGAAAAGGCGTGTGTTTCAGGCCGCAGCCAACAAATAGGAAAGGGAGCTGCCACCTGTCCTTTTAAGGCGGTATCTGGGGGTGCACGCCCTCAGCATTGTGGAAGAGCGCAATTGCCTGGTGGGGGCATAAAACTGAAAGCGTTTCCTTAAGTATACCGGACCAAGCCCACAGAGAGCAGCATGTGCCATTACCAGGGACTTGAATTTAACCTGCACTTTCACAGGTAGCCAGTGCAGGTTACGAAGGTGCTGCCTAACGCTGATCCACTTAGGGAGGTTGAGAAGAGTTCTAGCCGCGGCATTTTGAACAACCTGCAGTTTGTCTAATAGATAGCCGGGCAAACCCCCCAAGAAAATCTCGACTTAAAGCCATACACGTCTCCCAGATGACACTACTACCTACCATGTAGTGAAACAGAGGGTGATGTCGCTACAGAATGTTAAGTACCACGTGATTGAGGAGTTGAAACCCTCCCTAAATGTGAGAGGTCTGTTCAGTACTTGCTCATACTAAAAAACATAGTGAAATGCAGTGTGGACAACTGCAAAGACCCAGTCAAGGTTAGGGCTGCAACTTCCACAGGTTGAAAACAAAAATATAAGGTGGACCCAGGCAACCCAGTGTAACATCAGGAGCCAGATACTCTAGTGATGCAATCAACTAAAAAGAGAGCCTCAGCTCAGGCAACAGGTGATGCTGCTCCAAATCCAATTAAGGAGATCAAGAAAACTGATGCAGATGGGAAGCGTGTGGCTTTGAGGACAGCCACTCAGTGGAGGATTACCAAGTCAGTTGGAGCAGTTGGTGAGTCATCTATTGCACCAACTTGGGCGAGACATTCGATGCTGTTGGCACTGTCATTATAAATATGAGAAAAGACAAACCTGGGCAAGGTTAATGACAACAAATACGGGCAACACAATTTCAATGTGACTA
Organism: Calotriton arnoldi; assembly: GCA_963921515.1. Lineage (NCBI taxonomy): Eukaryota > Metazoa > Chordata > Amphibia > Caudata > Salamandridae > Calotriton > Calotriton arnoldi. The sequence goes on along the minus strand of CAWUFW010009920.1, from coordinate 101,104 downwards.
AACCATTGACAATCACTCACCAAATATCATATTCAAAAATAGATATTTATTTAGTAGGTATATATATATATAAAAAACCTTTTTTCTTATACAAATATATTTTTTTGTTATTATTTCACTTTTTATAGTCAAACTAGTTGATCTATTGAGTATTCACTTTTTATACATAAAAATAGACAATTTTTTACCTTTTCAAAAAGATCATTCAGTGTGTTGACAAATAAGACAATTTCATAAACAATACATTCATATTATATACATTCTCAGTTATAAGACAATTTATTTACAGATAGACACAATGATCAGGAACTGACGGTATGTTCTTGAACTACGCGCGTTTCGGCATAGCCTTCATCAGGGTTCCGTCTCAACGAGTCAGTCTGTATGGTTTGTTTTATATTCACTAAATGGAGGGTTTCTTTCTTTTATTTCTTTTCTGATCTTAAATTAAAGTTGGTCACGTTAAAAAGAAGGGGTGCAACGTTATTTCAGTGGTGCAGACATTCCCAAAGTTTCTTATTCTTTTTGATCGAAGCAAACAACCGAAGAGATGCTAACCATCTATCCCGGCTGGTCAGTATGAATATGTAGTCTCCCGGGCTCTGTATGTCTCCAGAATCCTGACGTTTGTATCCCGATCTGATATCTCCCGGACTAGTGTACCCCACGGCGTCAATTCACACGAAGAGGGTCCATCTGACAGCTCGATATTAGAAATCAATGTCCTTTCCGATTCTCGAGGACTTCGGAGGCTGCCTCTTTGCAGTATTTGAGGTATCTTCTCTTTTTATAAAACGGAATTGAATCGAGCAGTCCTATAATTGTAAAAATGATGGCACAGTGCTTCGCATTCAGCGGCTTTCCCCTCTTGGCTTTAATGTATACTGAACGATCCTCTAATGTCGTGTTCGGTCGTGTCCCTCCATAGTGGTAAAAAAACTGTCATTATATTCTCACAAAAAGCGTCTGCTGAGACTAGATCTATTGACTCCATATCAGGGCCTGCTCTAACACCCAGAACTTCAGGCAACTAGATCTTGCAATCTGGCAGCTAAGGTCTTAGATTATGGTTACCTCAAACTTCCAAAGCAGTGAGGTGCTTGCAAATCCTATGTGAAAAATGTAACCATACCAAGCGTGCCTCCTATGCAGCAAAGAAGAAAAAGATTTGTTCATTACTGTTTGGGTAAACAAACAGACACCCTTTAAAGCATCTGTGGAAGACATTATCTGCTAACTTTCCCATCTGCAAAAAGCAGAGTTGGCATACGCACTCCATTCTCCATTTAGCGCAGTAGCAGCCTACATGCAAAACAGAGAACATCTGCCTCTTTAAGATAGCAGTAATGAAGGCCTTCATAGTGAGCCCTAAAATAGTGATTCCTTCAAGAACTTCTCCAGCGCCAGCCTGGAATTTGAGCAGCCCTAAATGATGACTGATACGTCCTCCTTTCAAGTCACTCTGTTCTTGTGACATGCGATCCTTGTGCTGGAGGGTAGCCTTCCTTGTTACTATCACCTCTGAGGAGAACCAGTGAGTTGCAAGGACTAACTGAATTTACATTTTGATGCTACGTCTTGTCCCGCAGCTAGGACTGTGGAAGGTCAGCATCTTTTTCAATATGTAACCTCCTCCACATACAGGTTGGGGCACACATTGGATCCTGTCTTCTCAAACATGGCTGACATGGTGGTCAAGCAGCCCATGCCACTTGTATGGTCTGACCACTTTGCCATTCCTTTTCTGGTCCCGTATAAGAGTGCAGCTAAAAATGTCCCAGCAGCTTCAGTGGCGCGGGCTAGGTGCTGCGCCAAAATTATCCCTTTGGCATTCTGCGGTGCACTGGCTACTAGCCATCCTTGGTTGGTTAGTTCTACCGACACAGCCGATGCACAAGTAGAGAACTGGATTAATGGAGCGTTAGATCAAATCGCTCCTTATGAAATCGTGCCTTTTTCAGATAATGACTCTTGGCTGAATGGTTCAATGAGGACCAACTTGTTTAAAAAAAAAGTGCAAACGACTAGAGCACCTCTGGCAGAGAGTATAGCCCCACTTGTGAAAGGGACTACAAGGCAGCAATAAAAATCTATCATGGTTGCATTAAAAAGGCTTGCTGTGATTTCTACACAAATAACATGCAGGTGGCCCAAAATTCCTCCTGTGAGCTATTTATGGTGGTGAAGTCACTTTCATCGCTAAATGCAGTCAGAGCTTCAACTAACGATGCAACGTTTTTGAGCAGTTCTTCCCGGAAAAGGTAGCCAATTTCCTGTAGGAGCTAGAGATGCTCCTTGTTTGAACGTTTGGTTCAACTGGTCGGAGGCTAGCTCTAGGCTGCTCAGTTTTAGACCCATTGATGAGGAAGAGCTAACTGCAATATATGAGTCAGTGAAGTCAGGTTCTCCATTAGATACAGCTTCTCCGTCTATTTTGGAACGAGGTTTGGAGATGATCCACCCAGTTCTAGGTGAATTGATCAATAACTCTTTAAACTCTGGCCAGGTACCTGGGAGATGGAAGCATGCTGTAGTGGTTCCGCTTCTAAAAAAAAAAAAAGCCATTGTTGGATGCCACCAAGCCGGAAAATTATTGTCTGGTCTCGCAACTTCCACTATTTTCCAAAATTACGGAGAAAGCCGTTAATGAACAGCTATTGTGCTTTATAGAGAGCCATGACCTGTTACAAAGAATCCAATCTCGGTTCTGCCCCTTATATAGTAGAGAGTCAGCATTACTGCTGGTGACACAGTCAGTTAGTCAGATCTTGGACGCGGGCAAATCTGCAGTACTGTTGATGTTGGATCTCAGTGCCCCGTTCGATACTGTGTTCCATAACATCTTGTTAAAGAGACTCTGGAAATGTGGGGTGGGACATAAAGCTTTGCAATGGGTTGCTTCTTTTTTGCAGGAGCGCACCTTTCAGGTGGCACAGTAGGTGCACCTTTCAGTTGGCACAGAAGCCCCATCAGTCATGGGTCGTCCTGTTGAAGCTACAGGTGCCACAGGGCTCCTCTTTGAGTCCTACCCTGTTTAATGTATGTGTGCGACCTTTGGCAGACATAATCGAGAGTTTTAGGTTTTTGATCGTGTCATATGGTGATGACACACAGCTCATCATTACACTATCAAAAATGCTACCCTGATGGCCAAGTCTTTATGCTTCTGCCCTGCTGAGGTGGCTAAATGGATGGATTCAAATTGCCTTAAGCTTAATGTGAAAAAAACTGAGGTTCTGACTGTGCGTAACCAGTCGAACATCTGGTCAACTGCTTTGTGGCCCAAGCAGCTGGGTCCTGTACTAGGCCTGGGCGGTAAATTCCGTTCCGCTCGCGGAATTTGCGGAATTTGGGTAATTTTGCGTTCTGCGGAGAACGCGGAATTGCCAGAAATTCCGCGATTCGCGACTTCGCGGAATTTTTTGCTTGTTCGCGCTTTCAAAGTGCGTGTTCGCGAGATATTTCCCCCTGAGCATGCAAACAGCGTTCGCGAACAGGAAAAAAGCATCGCGAACGGGCGGAACAAGCAATTCCGCGTGTTCGCGGAACTTTTGCGTGCTCGCGGAGATTTTTTACCGTTTCGCGGAACTTTGCGTAACGCGACTACGCTAATTCCGCCCACCCCTATGGACCTGTACCCAAGGTTAAAAATCTCAGCATTTGGGTGGACGAAATAGTATCTTTTGACAACCAAATTTCTGCAGTGGCGGGAAAATGTTTTGGACTCCTTGAAATACTAAGCAAAATATTGTGCTTCCTGCCTATGCATCCAGAAAGACAGTGGTTCAGGCCTTGATAGTGTCAAGGCTAGACTATAATGTTTTATATCTCGGAGCGACACACAGCAGGTTCAATAGATTACAAAGAGTGCAGAATTCGGCGGCCAGGCTTATTATGAATCTGCCAAGGCACACGCCCATGGATGCTGCACTCAAGCAGCATCACTGACTCCCAGTAAAACAGAGACCCACTTTTAAAGCCTTATGTTTTTTCTATAAGTCCATGAATAACAACGGTCCACGGTATTTGCAACCATTTGTCAGACCTTATGTACCCCGAGGAACCTCAGATCAGTAGGGGAGATGTTGGCTATTGCGCCCAGATTTAGGAAAGTACGTATGGGCGGGAAGTCATTTGGCTTCCTAGCTCCCAAATTGTGGAATGCTCTGCCCTTAGCAGTTCGTCAGGCTCAGTCGGAAGAAATGTTCAGAAAAAAACCGTAAAACTTGTATTTTTAGTTCAGGATGTGGGGGGTTTGATAATTGCATGGAGGCAGGTGGACACCGTTACTTAGCGCTGGGACACCTCAAATGAGGTAGTTATGCGCTCTCGAAATTACATTATTATTATTTATTATTAACTGTGAAGGAATGTTTCATTCAGATACATAGAGGTGGAGTGGTTTTAAGAACAAATCCCAAATTTCTTCCAAAAGTTATTTTTCCCTTTCATGTAAACCAAGACAGTTGATTTGCCTATATTCTTCCCACACCCAAGCACTGTGGTTGAAAGGGCTTTGCATACACTTGATGTCAAGAGTGCACTCATGGACTACATTGATAGAACTAAAGCTATATGTAGGACAAATCAACTCTGCCGCTTTCGCAAAACCTCATACAGGCAATCCTATCTTTAAGGGTGGTATCACAAGATTGATTGTTAGATGTGTACAAACGTGTTATGCTAAGCGTAAATTATGTGTAATACCTCAAGCACATTCTACATGCAAGAAGGAAGCTACTATAGCTTTCTTTTCTTAGGGAACATTTCCATGGGAGACGTATATAAAGGTACTGCCTGCTCAACACCACACACGTTTACCAAACACTAGTTTGTGGGCATTGAAGAGGCTTTAGTTGGCTGAACAGTTTTAAAAACCTAGTTTCAAACATCTGCAACCGCTCACTAGCCAACGCTTAGCGGTGGTACAGTTTTACAATCTATGCAGAGCATGTGTATCTACAGCAACACATGCTACAGATAGAAAATGTTACCCTGTAACCATCTGTTCATAGCTTGTACTACTGTGGATTTTAGCTGCGTCCAACATGTTTTCCACTTTTGTCCCTTCACAATGCACAGCACACATAGGGGGATATTCTCAAGAACGCGCGATAATCATCGCCAAAATCGGTTAACGCAATTTTTCACATCGCCGTCTATTGCGGGAAAATAACTCCGTGTTAACGTCGCAATCTCAACACGGCGGTAACATGCGATAGTTTCCCGACAACGCGTCAAATGTCCGTGATAAAATTCCCGGGACGGCGATAAAAATCGAAACCTGAACGTGAAAAAAGTTGCGATGGGCCCAACTGCGATAAAAAATCCAGCGATAAGCAGCGCCAGGCCTGCAAGTCCCACAAGTCAGGCGGGAAAAACCACTATAAAAGCAGCAACATAAAACACTAACAAAACACAAACAACTGCGAAGCACCATGGAGGTAGCCGGAGCAGGTACAGAGGACAACCAGAACCCCACAAGCCCCACGGAGGACCAGCCTGGGACCTCGGGGACAGGGAAGGGCAAGGAGAAGAATAAGAGGAACCAGCGTTTCAGTACGCAGGAAAACCAGATCCTCATTACAGAGGTGATAGAACACCACCACCAACTGTTCATCACCTCCACTGTGTCATTGGCAACTAAAAATACAATATGGCAGTCCATCTTGGCCAAGGTGAATGCAGTCGGAGTGAAGAGAAGGGAAGTGGACGACTGCAAGAAGCGCTGGACTGATGTGAAGCGCAAAACCAAGCTGAAACTCGCAGCCAACCTGAAAGCAGCAATGCAGACTGCAGGTGGGAGTCCAGCAACACACCAGGAGCTGGATGAGATGGAGGAAATGGTGACCCGAGTCATCATTGGGGAGTCGGTGGACCGGACACTGCACAACATGACCTGAGCCAAAAGCAACAGGGTGAGTAACGACCAGGGACTGGGGGGACGGGGGAGATGGGCACAATGGCACACATGCACAATTAAGTATAGCACATCTGCGGACAAACCATGCCCAAGAGTCACAACTCCGACCAAGAGCCCAATTTACCCAAGTCTGCAATATCTCAGCACTGTATAAGCACAAAAGTGATAGGCACACCGCCTGAAAGGGATAAGGGCCAGCCAAATCAGAGCTGAAGGGGCAACACACCCACAATGTAGCACACACACAAGAATCAGAGCACCTCAACATTGACAACAATGTGGTACAAACTGCAACACTTTCACAACAGAACAGAGGACACAACTGCTGCCGCTTGTGTGTAGAAAATGGCCATTCGCATCTGGCATAGCAGGAAACTGTGAGATGATAATGCACAAGTACAACCTCACATCCCTGATGGTGTAGAAATGTCAACTGTCCCGCATCAAATAGGCATCTCCTCACAAACGGTCACAATGGACATTGTCATGCAGTCTGTTAGTAAACATGTACAATGCGTGAACATACATGCGAACACAATGTCAATCTGCATCTCCCCTTCACATTGCAGAGGGAGAATCAACACCTCCTGCAGAGCAGACCCAACAACTCAGCAATGATGATGAAGAGGACCTCCCCAACATCGACACCGACGCCCTCCAACAGCTCATGGACAGCTTCGGCACCCCACCTCCAGGAGCAGGGCAGCCCAGCTGCATCGAGGAGACCCCACCCCCTGCACAGACCACACAGCAGGAAGCACCCACCACCACGACTGGCTCCCAGGACCCCCACGACCAACACATGGCATTCCAACAACGTGCGTTAGGGTGCCAGGAGAAGATGGCTGGTCAGCTGCGGGTGGGGTTCGACCTCATGGCAGCCAAACTAGATGCCATACGTGGGTGTCTAAGTCACATCAGGGACGACTTACAGTCCCTAACGGACACCCACTGTCCGCTCCATGCTCTCCAACAATCCATGGCTGACATCGCTGGAGTCATGACTCTGAGCCAAGAACAACTTTCTAGTCAGAATGGCTCCAGCGATGTCAGCCGGGAGTTGGGACACATAAGGAGAATGATGGAGCGCTTGGAGCGGATGCAGGCGGAAAGAATGTTTGCCACGGCTGCACACCAGCGAGACGTAGCTGGGATCTTCCATGCCCTGCAGATCCTCGTCATGGCATTGCCGCCACAAGGCCTGGCGCGGATGAATGCTGCTGATACTACTCCATCCACATCTCCGTCCCCTGAAGTGTCAGTGCCACACAGTGCGGCAGACATTCCACCTCCGGCCCCTGATGTGTCAGTGCCACACAGTGATGCAGACTAAACACCACCACCAACATGTGAGGCACCTGACACATCAGAGGACGAAGATGATGATGAATGTGGCTTTGTGGTAAGAATGAAGTGGTAGCATTCATCTCCACCATATGGCCTGTATCAGCTTGGTTCTGCCCTCTGCATCATGCCCTGGAATAACACCTTCCACTGTCCACCGATACACTCAGCGACACTCACCTTGGACCACGACATGGACTGCCATATTTGGTTTGGTTACCAATGACACAGCAATCACACTGCGGACTGAAGTCTTCCTCTTCCGATGAACTTGTTAATCCCTAAAGGACTCTGGCTGGCCCTCCACGGGGCAACAATGTAAAGTGGGTTTTGCATGGCCCTGTACTGGTCCAGCTTCAACACTCCACTGAATGCGAATAAAACATTCGAATTCACACAGATGTGTCATGGCTATGATCAATCAAGTATGAAAGTATGGATGAATGTAGGGACAGTGATTCCACAAAAAGGTACTCCCTGGGTAATGCTATCAATGCGCATGTATGGCCGTGACCCAGATAGGCAGTGAGACACACATTGTCATTCAAATCAACACTCATCACAGTTGAATACAAGTGAAGGTGCGTAGACTTTATTAGCATATGCGTGTCAGTACGGGCAAGATAAGTGCCACAACATGCAGACCAATGCAGCAGTATGTCAGAATGAGGAACGTTGCTAAGCGCCGCTGTCCACTCCGGGGGTGTGCCTCACCTTTCACAGGTGTGTGTTAACCCGCGTTGTTGTCCGCTCATGTATTCGGAGTCCAGGCGAATGCAGCCATGTCCACTGTTGTCGTGGGATATGTGACCAGATCTCCAAGATGCAACAAGGTGTCGGGACATGTGCAATGGGTTCCAATCTGTCGTGGCTGCAGGTACGTAGTCACTCGTCCATGGAAGCGATTGCATCTTCGTAGGCTATCATTTCCAACATGAGGTCGTTGTCGACTTCATCAAACAGGACGGCGAGGCAATCAATTAGCAGGTCCGGACAGATGTGCTGCGTCCACCCCCTTTCACCAATTAGCACTTCAGCCCAATAGGGGAGCAGTTCAATGTGGTCACTGCACACAAGTTGTGCAATCTCCCAAGTCCAGCTGCCAGCATGTATGCCAAGTATCAAGGCATCCCAGAAACGGGTATCACGGTGACACCCCTGGTCGTGGGCCAACAGGGGGCGCACACACATGTCAAAATCCAGTTCAGCCACCGTCCTGTTGGATAGGCAGACATCCATGGACCACTCGAATATGCACGATCGACAATGCAACACAGGCTGGACGCAGGTGACGTTGGCAAGGCGGAAGCTTAGCTGGTAACTGATCCACAGCACTGCCAGTGGCAGTGCCCCCAGTAAATGCAGCATACGTGCACGGTACATTTCCACGTGACATGGGTTGTGCATGTGTCCGGGATGTTCTGCCATTGCGTCAGTGGCTCTGGTTGAAGCGGCACTGTTCTGACCTGCGCCAGTTCTGTGGATGAGATGCCACAGCTCGGATCAATGAGTTGTTTCAGTGTGCAACGGTTGTATGCCTGGGATGGTGTGGGAGTAAGTGTGAAGGCCATTCCATGCAAGATAACTTCGAGCAAGGACTTCTGTGTGTGTGGGGTGTGTATACGTTGGTCTTTCGTCGGGCTGTGTGTAGTGTGGGAGTCGTCATCAGCTGCTATAGTGTCTGTCAGGGGGTGCCGGGCACATGCAATTCCGAGGTTGGAGGTGCAGATGTGCTTCCGCCTGATAGTTCAGACAATGGAGCTTTCAACCCTAATGTTAGTTCGTCATCTGCTTGCATTCAGGAAATGTGATGTGGCTTGTTGGGGGTGGGGTGGGATGCGTGCGACTTTGGGATTCATGTTTGATATGACTTGCATGTGGCAAATGAGCGGCATCACCGTGTGTTACGTTGCCTCACAGCTGCTCCTCCCTCCCCCGAGCCTTATTACTTGTGTGCGCTGCCCGGTTGCATCACTTGCACTCCTACGCCACACCATTGTCATGCCTGTCTGCGCATGTCCACAAGCCTGACATCGACACTGTGATGTTGGCAGTTGAAGGTGGGCGGCCACGTGAGTGTAGGCCTATGGTAAGGATAGGGCGTACACAGATGTAGAGTTCATGCCTGGCTGAACTCGCGCTGCGATCAATGCTAGGCATTTGGCACATTCTGCGGCAATACAGATACACACAACACTTGCCATGTATAAGCCAAGACCCCGAGCGGTCTTGCGCTCCTTCATTGCTCCGTTCGTGCGAGCCGGCCCTCCGGGTGCATGCTACATTGCAACATTGTCGATTGCGGGCCGGGTGGCGCAGACACTACAAAAGAGACACACGCATTAGTTAATTCCTTGTCCAGGCCAGAACTGAACCACGCCCAGAGCCCCGGGCAAATTCTTCACACCCCTACGCTGAACTGGTGTACGCCGGCCCAACCCACTCCGCTTACGATTACGGGGGGGGGGGGGTACAAAGCTACGTGTCCAAGGTCTTACCCACTGCCTGAGGTGACATGGTTGCGGCCGCTGTCCACAGCACAATGTGATGTGGTGGGCCCGGGGCCATCATGCATACATAATGACCACACAGACACATTTAGATAGTGGAACTGGCTACGGGCACATGCGCCCGGCCGCTTTTTATTACCAGGGTCACATGTCCAGTGACGCCTGTGCTGGATGGGTGTGGGGTGAGTGTAAGCCAGCCCTCAGGGAGTGGTTGGTGCTGGCTACAACTAGAACAGTGATCAACGTTTCACACTCACAAGACTCAATCAGGAAGGGTCCATGACTTGTGATGCACTGAGGTAGGGGCACCAGCTCTGACATCAAACACACAAGACTCAATCATAAAGGGTCCATGACTTGTGGTGCACTGAGGTAGGGGCACCAGCTCTGACATCACACACAGAAGATTCAATCAGAAGGGTCCATGACTTGAGCTGCACAGAGTTAGTGGCACCTGAAGCGCTCAGCGGGTGTGCAGCCAGCGATGATGCGTCGTCCGGGCGGCCCGCACTGGAAGCAATGTCTGTTGACTACTGGACTGCGCCATCCATAAATGAAGACTCTATTTGAGTTGGGGGATCTGCTGACCGCAGTGTAGGCCGGAGGCAGCGGTCAGGAAGGGCCCACATCCACGTGGCGTTGACTTGAGCTGCACAGAGTTAGTGGCGCCTGAAGCGCTCAGCGGGTGTGCAGCCAGCGATGATGCGTCATCCGGGCGGCCCGCACTGGAAGCAATGTCTGTTGCCTACTGAACTGCGCCATAAATAAATGTAGACTCAATTTGAATTGGGGGACCTGCTGACCGCAGTGTAGGCCGGAGGCAGCGGTCAGCAATGGCCCACAGCCACGTGGCGTTGACTTGAGCTGCACAGAGTTAGTGGCACCTGAAGCACTCAGCAGGTGTGCAGCCAGCGATGATGCGTCGTCCGGGCGGCCCGCACTGGAAGCAATGTCTGTTGCCTACTGAACTGCCCCATAAATAAATCAAGACTCAATTTGAATTGGGGGACCTGCTGACCGCAGTGTAGGCCGAAGGCAGTAGTCAGCACACACATAACTCCGCGGTGCTATGCCGCTGGGTGCCTGTGTCGCGGAAGCAAACGTTCGGCTGAGGAGGCTGGCGGTCACGGCGGCGGACTCGTGGCAGGGTGAGGGGCGCCGCCCTGGCAGACGCGTTGGCCATCCCGGAAGTGAACACTCCCAGAGCCCCGGCCTATTTATTCACACTCCTACGCTGGACTGGCGTACGCCGGACCAGCCCACTCCACTTACGCTTTCAGGGGGGGGACGACACAACTACATGACCGAGGTCTTCCCCACTGCCTGAGGTAACATGGTTGCGTCCACTGTCCACAACACTACAAACGCCAGCAGTATTTGTCCACATGGACATGTCTGTGCTCTGCCTACTGATGTCTGTCCAGCACATCACCGCCACACTTGGCATTGTGTACATTCTTATTCATGGGTGACTTGCCTCCTTCACACATACTTGGTTCCCGCCTCTCCCCACATTCTGCAATTGTGTGGCTGAGGGGCCGTGCCGTTTTCGGAAGGTCAGCTGTCTTGTTCTGTGCTGCCTGGGTGGTAGTCCGGGGGAGGGGAGGAAGGGGCGGGGGGGGCCTAGGGTTGGTGGCGGTGGGTGTTGTGGACCTTTTGGGTCTCCGAGCTGCATGATCAGTAGCTCCATGACATGTGTTGGTCTTCAGATGTGGCTCTGGGCTGGGCTCCCTTTCATACTGCAGGTTGTCGTCCTGCTTAACACCAGTCAAAGGCATGTGTTAAATCCCTGCTGCTAACGCGCCTTATCGCCTGTTTTTGGATCGCATCGCAGATCTGGCTGGTCGTTGAAAATATCGCGAAGTGGTGTTTTCGTGTGTTTTTGCATGGGAACGCCTACTCTGCATATCATTAGTGTTAGTTGTCGCTCTCATCCGTGGCGATGTTTTTTGCTGCAGCTATCGCTGGAAAACTGGCGATTTCGGCAGTTTGCACCAGCTTGAGAATAGGGCGAAAAATCTATTGCAACTTTTGCGGCGCTAAAGTGCAGATAAATCGGCGATAAGTCCTTGAGAATATGCCCCATAGTCTTAGTTTGCTCCACTCCACAGAAATAACTCACCCGCAGGGAGAAAAACTATCTGAAGTGGAGTGTTTGTCCTCCTGGTGCATTAAAGGCTAAGGGAGGAGTAGCGATGCACCTTACGACCTGAAACTTTTTCAAAGAAAAACAACTTGCAAGCAACCGTGCCCACCACTACATGACAGGAGTATACAGATCAGGTGAATATATCTACACCACTAAGAGCTACAAACAGATTGTTACAGAATAATATTTTCCTTCATAATATGTTAATAAAACTACTGATTTTCATAATTTTAGTATTCCTATTAAACTAGTTGAGAATAGCGAAGAGTGTTTGTCCCTCATGTGTAAATAGTGAAGGATGTGCTTACTAACCAGTTTCTGGTGGTGGTAGCTTATATACTGTGTGACTGGAGGCAGTGGAAACCAGAACAGAATGTATGCTCCAGGTGGCCTGGGGTTGTCCTTGAAGACAGGGTGTTGTAACACCCTGGATTTTATGCAGTGTGTTTTTCATGACATTTTATTTTCAACTCATCGGCAGGCTATTTTTAAAAGTTTAATTATTAAACTCAGTACGTGAAGGGCCTGGAGTTACATGGTGTATCGTATGGCTGATAAGTTTTGCAGAGACGGGTATTACATACGCAAAAAACTGAGGTGTTCAATAAGATAGCACGACTGAAATTAAATGGTATTTAGGTGCCCTTGCGTCCTGCTATGTAAGAGTATCTGTGCAGGTGCATAGTGTTGTGTTTCCGAACGGGTGACTGCCGCGCACGCTTTGCCGGCCGCTGCGCGGGACACCAGACGCGGCACACAGCAGTACTGTCGGAAGTGCCGCCCCCGAGCGAGCGCCTTCCCTTTATTTGCTCCCCGCCGGCCACGCCTGGCCAGCGGATGTGGTGGGACTTCCGCTCCAGCGCTCTAGGCACTGGGGCGCTAACCATTACATCCCTTCCCAACTCAGTTCTTGAAAACAAATAAACTTTGCTCAATATGTCAGAGCTCACCCAGTCCTTCGCCGGTGTTCGGCGCCTCTCCGGATGCTTTCTTCACCATCTCAGGGTACTGTCCTCAACAGGCGAAGTCTCGCAGCCATTGGCTGGGGCGAGGATTGGGCCTCAGATCGTACCTCTTAGTTCGGTGCCCTCCGTGCCCCCTTTCTGGGCTGTCGCCTTCAGGGGGAGAGGTGTGGTGACCTGGCGAGACGTTAGCACTGGGCTCCGCTCCGCCGGGATCGCTCCTTGGCTCGCATTCTAGCGTCTCTGGATGTCCACCGGGCGTGATTGTCAAGGGTCTGGCCTCCTGCCCTCTTGCTGGTCTGGCAGGGACCTCTTTGAACCACGAGATGTTCCTCGACACATTCTCCCCTCCCTTGCTTGCCGTTACCATGGTCCCACGGTTGGCTACCACTGTCCATGTGCCTGGTTCGTAGTGAGTCTTGAACTTTCCTCCGGGCCGTCGATCTTTTAGGAGGACGGTCGCTCCTGGCCGCAGGCTCCACGGCGCGGCGCGTCGTCTGGCGCTCGCCTGGTTGTTTTGGTGTTCTCGCCGGCCTTGGGTCGCTTGGATGTCCAGGGGTGGAGGTGTCCACCCAGGGCACGTTGGCATCAGGTCCTTCCTCGGGCCTCGCAGCATCAGCGACCACGGGCTTCGTTGCGTGGTGCAGTGGGGGGTGCTCCGGTACTCTCTGAGGAATTCGTGAAGTCGCCTTTCCGGGTCGGCCTGTTCCAGCGTGGCGATGCGGAATGTCTTATTCAGGGTCCGCATGAATCTCTCCACATCGCCGTTGGCCTGAGGCCATTGAGGCGTGATCTTCCGGTGGTGTATTCCCTGCTGTTGCAGGAAAGTGGCGAACTCCGATCCTTGGAACGGCGGTCCGTTATCGCTCCGAATTTCTTGTGGGAGTCCGAACATGGTGAACGCCTTTTCTAGGCAGGGGCGCACATGGGTGAATGCGGTTGAGGCCACTATTTCCACGACGGGGTATTTGGAAAACGCATCCACGAGCACTAAGGTGTGTCGTCCGTCTGGGAAACTCCCAAAGTCTATGCTCACTTTGGACCATGGTTCTTCGCATGCCTCCTCTGTGATGACCGGGAGCGGCTGTGTCGGTGCGCTGGTAAGTTGGCAGGACGGGCATCGACGGACGAGCTCGTCGACCATCTGTTCTAGTTCGGGAAACCAGACCTTTTCCCGCATTCTCGTCTTCATCTTCGTGGCCCCTTGATGGCCTCCGTGGGCGAGTTGTGTTGCCCGGTCTCTCAATGCCTGGGGTACGACCAGCCTGGGTCCCCTCAGCAGGAGGCCGTCTCCTGAGGCACTGAGTTCACCTCTCACCCGCCACATCTTCGTCAGCCCTTCCCTGTCTTCTTGGTTCCAGGCGTTTGCTTGATGCAAGTGGTCCTTCCACAATCCCGTCTGAACAGCGTGTAGGGTGCGGCTGTAAACACTGTCGTCTCGGGCGGCGTTCTTGATTTCCTATTAGGGTCATGGCTCGCGGGCATGCGGTTGAGGACACCATGTTGATGTACTGCTCGGCTGATTCATCATCACCTCCGTGCGTCTGTTGCGTCGGGTGACGGGATAAGAAGTCCGCCGGGTTCTTGGCCCCAGGCCGGTATACGACGTCCATCTCATATGACTGCAATTGCACGGCCCATCGTTCAATTCGTGGCGGGTGGATGGGGAGCAGATCCTTTGAAGAGTGGTACGAGGGGTTGGTGGTCGGTGACCATGATAAATGGCTGTCCTGTCAGGTACAGGTGAAAATGGCTACAGGCCCATTTGATGGCGAGCGCCTCCCGCTCTATTTGTGCGTACTTTGTCTCCGTAGGCATCAGGGACCTGCTGGCGAATGACAATGCTGCCCATCGTCCGGGCTCTTGCTCTTGGGCTAGAATTGCTCCAAGCCCTACTGGGCTTGCGTCGACAAGGACTTCTGTCCGCTTTGCGGGGTCAAAGTAGGCCAGCATAGCTTCTCCTAGGAGGGCATCTTTTATTCCTTGGTACGCCTCTTCCTCCTGTTGGCCCCACTTCCAGTGGCTGTCAGTCCGGGTAAGTGCCCTGAGAGGTTCCGCTCGGGTCGCCAGGTCAGCGATGAACCGCCCGCAATAGGTGGCCATCCCGAGGAAGCTCCGCACTTCTGTGGGCGTCGTCGGGGCGGGTGCGTCCTTGATGGCCTGCGACTTCCTCGGGTCTACTTGAATGCCTTCTTGGTTGAACACGTACCCGAAGAATTCCAGGGAGGGCTGGAAGAATTGGTATTTGTCCCTATGGAGTGTTGCCCCATGTTCACTTAGGCGCTTTAGCGTGCTCCGGAGGTGCTTATGGTGATCGGCGGCTGTCGCTGAGTGGATCAGGATGTCGTCACTGACGTTGAGCACGCCAGGCAGGCCAGATAACATCTCTCTGATCGTGTTCTGGAACACCTCGGCCGCCGAGGATATTCCAAAGTTCAGTCTTTTGTACCTTCTGAGCCCCAGGTGAGTACTGAAAGTCGTGATGTACCTGCTTTCTTTTGACAGCGGCAGTTGGTGGTAACCTGCGTTGAGGTCGATCTTGGAGAACCACCTCGACCCGTTGACATCCGCTATGATGTCGTCCATTGTCGGCGTAATATGGCGTTCCCGCTTGATGGCCTTGTTTGGCAGCCTCATATCGATGCACAGGCGTATGGCGCCTGGCTGCTTCGGTTTCTCTGCGATGACTAGCAGAGACACCCAGGGCGTCGGCCCGGATACTTTCTCGATTACCCCTTGTGCTTCGAGGAGCTCCAGCTCCTTCTCCACCAGTGGCCTTGGGTGGAACGGCACCCTCCGATGTCGTAGGGCGACTGGGGCGACTGCTTTGTCGATGTGCAGCTTGATGGGGTCACATTTGATGCAGCCCAGGCCTCGGAATAGTTCCGGGAATTGTTCGAGCAGTTCGTCTACTTGGTGTGCCTGGACGCTTCTGGTGAACGAAACAAGTCCCAGGTCCTCCGCCGTGTTGCTGCTCAGTAGTGTATCTGCTTCCCTGTCGATTACGTGGATGGTAGCAGTTACTTCTCGTCCTTCCGTTCTGATCGGGACAGATATATTCCCCTTTAGTGGTAGTGGCGTGTGTGCTCCGTATGCATAGATCCGAGTCTGTGAGGGGGTGACAGGAGGGCACGGTCGTAACCGTCGATACTGCTGGAGGCCCATCACGTTCACCGATGCCCCCGTGTCGATGATCGCCTTTACCTCGGAGCCGGCGATGCTGACCATGCAGGTTGGCTGAGGTCTGCGGCGTCGCTTGAGTTCTTGCGCAAATGATATGAGGTATGATTCCTCATCTTCGTCCTCCGATGAAGAGTCCGCTGGTTTCTGGTATCGGCGGCTTGGTCTCGGCGCCTCTTCCGATGTGACAGGTGGCCTCCATCACAGACAGGTGGCGGATTGCCCGAGATGGTGGCTTCGGGCCTCTGGCGTCACGACCTCGACGTCTCCCTCGGCATACAGTGGCGAAATGGTTCGGGATCCCGCAGTTTGTGCATGTCTTCCCTTGTGCCGGGCAGTCCTTCGCTGCATGGGGCTCGTGGCCACAGTAGCCACACCGTGATCTGGGCGCGTCTGATTTCGGCTTCCGGGGACCCTCTATCCTGGTTTTTGTCCTGATGGCATCTGCCCTCTCGACTTTGATCTCAGAGCGCCCCGTCGGTTTGATGAGGGCCTGGTCCATCTCATTCGCTCTTGCCGCCGACAGGTCATGGGACCGTGCTAGGATGAGGATATCCTCCAGCGCTATCCTTGGTTGGCGGAGAATGAGGCCCCGCAGTGTTTTGTCTTTGCACCCCTGGATGAGTTGGGCCCTGATCTTCTTGGGCTGGTCATTCTCTGTGCAGGTACTGGCGAGCTCACGTAGGCGGGCGTAGAATGCGTCTATGGATTCTCCTTCCCTTTGGCGCGCTTGGCGCAACTTGAAACGCTCGAAATCCGGGTTGAGCTGAGGGTCGAAATGGGCATCCAGCGCGGCCACCGCCGCGTCGTAGTCTGTCGCGGCTCCGGTGTGAGGCAGGTGCTTGAAGAGCTTGAAGATCTCGTCCCCTGCATAGTGGAGGAGGAGGGACCGTTTGATCGCGCCGTCCGCCTCTCTGGTCGCAACGAAGTAGTTGTTGAGGCGCTCAATCCACACCCTCCAGCGGGGGGATGCATTCGCTGGGTCCTCCAACTCGCTGAATGGTGGCAGCACACCGAAGGCCGCGTGCTGAAACGGGATCCGGATTGGGGCAGGGGCGCGTTCCTCGTCACCCATGGTAAGTCCTTAGCAGACGCCGGGTCGTAGACGCTGGAAAACCTAGTGGCCGTTGGGGCAATGCAGGCCGCGTGCCAAACCTTCAGGTGCCTGCCCGTCGCGCGCGGTGAAGGAACCAGCAGGTGCGTGTGCGCAGATGTGTCCACCGGAGGGCGTAGAGCGCAAGACACACGTGCTCAGGTAGGCCTGTGGTACTGGTGCACCGGCCTCGCAGTGCGTGGGGCCTCCCTTTGCGTGGGCCCTGGATGGCACGTGAGGGCGTGGTGGCGCCGTGGAGACTGAAGTATGCAGGCTGTACGAGGCACGTTGCAGCGCACTGCGGCGCTGTGCTGCCCAGGGACGCTGTACCGCGGGGGCTGACTCACCCTCCCACTAGCGTTTGGCGGCAGGCTGAAGGACGTCCCACAGGTCGCGGACGTCGCCGATCGGGGGTTCAGTGCCGGCCCCGATGGTGTTGCGAGCGAGGGTCACGGCCTTCCTCGTCGCCAATGTTGTGTTTCCGAGCGGGTGACTGCCACGCGCGCTTTGCCGGCCGCTGCGCGGGACACCAGACGCGGCACACAGCAGTACTGTCGGAAGTGCCGCCCCCGAGCGAGCGCCTTCCCTTTATTTGCTCCCCGCCGGCCACGCCTGGCCAGCGGATGTGGTGGGACTTCCGCTCCAGCGCTCTAGGCACTGGAGCGCTAACCATTACACATAGCACTTTACGACCAAAGAAGTATGGTTTTCCACACTTCTAGGAATCATTCCCACCACATTCCATTTACTCATCCGTAGAGCAGTCTATGGACCACACGCAGTTTTCAGCAAATTCCTTAGGATTAATTGGGCAATAAAGAACAGCTGTACATATGGCACGGTAATTTATTTTACTTTTATAGTACGGGGTGGTTTCAATCGTCGTCAAAAAGAGGCTTCAAGTTCTTGCTGGGACTGTGATGTCTGTTGCCGATGCTGAAGTGCGATCCGGCCTGTTATCATCTCGGGAAACATTTGTTTGTTTTATATAATTAAATCATACCAGTACCTTTACGGGCCCACACTGCTGGTGTATAATGTGTATAATAGAGTAAAGTCGGTCACATAAAACCACTATTATACCATGGTAGATCTACTTGTCGACTTATGGCAGAGCCAGTGACCGTGACGTCGTTTTTGTAAAAGATTAAGGTCTTCACAGCCCGACAAATTTATGCCACCCGCTTTGTCTCTCCGAGGCACTCTGCAGTACACCCCTGTACCGTAGAGGAACTAAGCACGGACCACATTTCAAAGAAAAATGACGTCATCAATAATTAAAGGAAGGGAAATGCACTTGTCTCCGATATCCGGGAGGAACAACGCTGTTCACACACCTGCTTTTCATGTGGAAAGGAGAAGCTATTGCTCCCCAATCATTTATTAACTAAAGCCACGCCCAAAACGTTATGATCCAAGCCCATGCTGAAAGTCTTAGGAGCGGATCAGATGGCGCCTACTCCTGCCTGCGACCTATTTGCAATTGGGAATAGGGTGCAAGGGGGGATACCAGCTCTCCTGCTCTTCCATGGCAATGCAGCACCACAGAGAATCGGGACTGCTATCGAAGTAGGACACAGGAGCAAATGAACAATCACTTATCAGTGTACAATTTGTAAAGTGTTTACCACCAGCTATTTGCATAACCGTGTAAACGAAATTGCTCTCACATATTCTACCACAATGCAGTATGGTAGATGGAGTTCAGTTTGCTCAGTTACTATATTTAGATGTTTCATTTTCTTTAGCAGGCAAATAATACCCCAAACAGGCTGTGTCAGCAGGTACCCACCAAACTGAACCAACCCACCAGATCGAGAAAGGCATAGTATTACAAAGAAAACTTGACAGAGAGAAACACAACATGGAAACAAGCCACACATGGTCTCTCCTTGGTGTTAATGGGATTATACCATAGCGTGTAGATCAAAAAGGTCTCCCAGCAAGAAAGATACTGCACTTGGACATGCATTCTCAAATGACAGACAT
The DNA here is from genome assembly GCA_963921515.1 of Calotriton arnoldi. Taxonomy (NCBI): domain Eukaryota; kingdom Metazoa; phylum Chordata; class Amphibia; order Caudata; family Salamandridae; genus Calotriton; species Calotriton arnoldi. The sequence continues at coordinate 81,954 of CAWUFW010009920.1, read as the reverse complement.
GGAAGGGACACTCATCAGTACAACAATGGTACTTGTTCAGTCAACCGCCTAATCCACAAGGCCACTTGCCCTGGGAGGACTAACCCTGGAAACACACATGCCTTTTCGACAGCAAAGTCTAGGTCAGTTTATACTATGAAACTAGAAAGATGGTTGGGCATTTATCACAGGGCACAGAACAAACAAACAACTTCAATAATAATAAATGCTAATAAAATGGCTTAGCTATGGACCCTCGTCAATGAAATATCCGTCAGCAGATAGTAGCATCCAACCCTAACAGCATGCCCCAAAATAAGCTTGATAAGAGTCATAGCCATCAAGCCTGTTATGGTCATGTGATGCATATTCTTGACAACTCCTCACAAGTAGGGTGTGTGACAGACGCTCCAAGACTCAAAACAATATACCAGAAATTGGGACAGCCCAGAATCCAGAAAGGTGCAAACGTTCAGTAACTGAAAAAGATGATACAAACAACAGTCTGGTGCCCTTCTGCTCCTGGGGAAAGAGAGTGGCAAGAGGTGCGCAAACCCCCAAGGCATTCCAGAGATGTTAGCCCACCTTCAACCCCACAAAAAAGGGTAGTAGTAAGAAGAGGAGAGGTGGATTGAACTCACACCGCACATGAAGGCTCACACTTTGTGTACACGATAAACAAAGCCCTGGCCTTGTGCACTGGAAAAGGGTTTGGCTACAGTTCCCCATTCGCTGCATCCCTTCATTGCACAAAGATCCGGAGAAAGTGATAATCTTAATGAAGGAGACTGTGAGAGGAGGAACAGGCCCAACCCTTGCCACCACCGACACATACTGAAAAATAACACCGATCGAAAGGAGGACCTGGGACATAACCCCCAAGAGGTACAGTTCACACAGAGGTGCCTCAAGCCCACACGACACCACCCATCCCCATGGCAATGCAATGTTTGCACAGTTATGTCGATCATGTTAAAGCAGGAATAAGGAAACAACATTGTTTTTTGGATGTGAACAAAAAGGTCTGCAGAAGCAGAATCTCTTGAAGTGCAGCCAAGGCAAACAAGTCAAAGGAAGAACGGGAACTTGGCTTTGTACAGCAGAGTGTGACTCAGAGAAACTGAAAAACATGACTTTCGATTTAGAGTTAGGTGTTTAAGTCTTGATGGTGGGCGCTGTAGGTGGGGGGGATAAACGTTTTGTTAAATTTAAGGGGCTAGTGCAGTTGTCCGTTTCCCTTTATGACTCATCTTCATGATGTAGGGACTGCAACATGGAAGAGAGAAGAAATAGTAGTGTGTGTCATCAGGAGTTTGTGGCATTATATGTAAATCTGATATAGACTTCTAACCGCAGATTCCTCACCATACAATATTCCCCAGATGTCAGACTGGATCTGGAAAATCTTGAGCAGTACCTCTGCGTGGCGGTAGGGAGTGTTGTTCGGCTTTGCGTCGATGTCGTCTGCGTCGGAAGTGACGCCACCGTGCCTATATAGGCACCACCCTGGCATGCACATATGTTCTGCGCCAACAACACAGATCCAGAGAGCTACCATGGTCATTTTCTGACCAACTTTTTTCAATCATGTTTTAGTTTTGTTCCAAGTGTGCTAGGTAATCATGTCTCCTGCAAATCTTGAGGGTTCAAGCTTTTTGGGGACTGTCCCAGGCAGATGTCTGTATCCGACCCCAACTAGGTTTGTTCCTGGAGCTGTTCAAGCAGACTTTTGTCTTCCTGCTCCAAGACCACCTCGTTGATGTTTGGTAAATCCAAAAAGCACAAGAAGAAGTGCATGCACACTTCAGCTTCACCTTCTTGACATTGCACTTCCAGGCCCCGCTCCAGCACTCCACCTGAGGAGCCATCATCGGGGCTCGCTCCACGATATCCAGAGTTCCCTGGCACCGGAGTGACACCCCACCAAGTCAAAGAACGTTATGACACCATGCACGCCATCTTTGGGCCACAGACTGGAGTGCCTTCAGGCGCTGGGTTAGCATCAGAGGGTTCGCCCTCGATGTCAGCTGGGCCCTCTGGACCCATTCCTGGACCTGTGCGGCCACAGATGCCTCCACCCAAGCTCAGTCCCTTCTGGCGCCGCTCTATGACGAGCTGATTATCATCCCCAACGCTGACCCGGTGTTGCCACGGCATCAGTTGATGCTGGCACTGTCCAGGCCTTCCCATCCCCTTGATTTTCCACCCCCTGACCCTTACCTTCCAGAAGGAGGAGATGAGGAGGGGTTTATGGTCCCCTAGAAGACCCGGATGACGACAACTGGTATGAAGAACTGGCCTGGATACCTTCCCAGACTCAAGCATGATTTCCCCTCCAGTCCAGGTTTTGGAGAAAGGCGCATCGTTTGCCACCATGATGCGCCGGTCATCGAGGTCAAGACTAATGTCTTGACGGAGGTGCTCCAACCTGGGGCGGGCTCATCTGAACCCATGCTTAATAAAGCCCTCACCGACATGCTCCTGGGGGCCTGGGCAAAACCTTGTACAGGGGCTCCTGCGCACCGATTGATTGTCCTTCGGCACTGTCTCTCCCTGGGAGACCCAGCCTTCCTTTCCCAGCACCCCTTCCCTGAGAGCCTGGTGGTGCAGGCCTCAACAGTAAAGGTCATCCAAGCGAGTTCCCTACCACACCACCGGATATGGAATCTAAGAGGTTGGACACCATTGGGAAGCAAATATTTTCTTCTACCAACCTTGCTACGTGGTCGGTGAACACCGCATGGCTCTTGGGCCTATATTTCCATGCACTGTGGGATTCAGTTGCACAGCTGCTTCCCATGCTGCCCGAGGAAGGCCGCATCATCCTCAACCAAGCTCTTGAGGATGGCCAGGAGGTGACGTAGTGCGCCATCCAGTGTGGACTGAACACCCCAGACTTCCTGGGTGGAGTCATGGCTTCTATGGTGGCAAACACCTCTGCCCCTACCACCATCCTAAGGATGGCTGACGGAGGACAATCTCTCCTCGCTTCATCAGGAAATACAGGCTCTTTGACTAAGGGAGCCATCAGGAAGGTGTCCGCACCAGAAACAGGGCATGATTGTTATTCCTGTTACTTTCTGGTGCCGAAAAAGGATGGAGGCCTCTCCCCTATACTACATCTGTGCTCTCCCAATGCCTTCCTGAAAAAGAGAAATTAAAGATGCTCATGTTGGTTCAGATCCTGTCTGCCCTGGATCCTGGAAACTGGATGACAGCGCTGGATCTGTAGGATGTGTATTTCCACATCCCAGTCCTACTGGGCCACAGGCGTTACCTGCGGTTCAAGGAGTGCCACAAGCATTTCCAGTTTGCTGTGCTCCTCTTTGGCCTCATTGGTGCCCCTCAAGTGTTCCCGAAAGTGGTGGTTGCAGCCTATCTGCGGAGGTGAGGGCTTCCAGTCTTCCCCTACCTAGACGACTGACTGGTAAAGGCAGGCTCCCCCCAGACAGTCGCCGTCCACTTCCAGACTACGGCAGATCTTCTGCATTCGCTGGGGTGGATTATTGACATTCCAAAGTAAAAACTGACTCCCTCGCAGATGCTCCCTTTCATCTGAGCCATTCTGGATACAGTGCAGTTCTACGCCTATCCGCCAGAGCAGCGAGTCTGGGATATTCAGGCTATCATTCGATGTTTTGGCCTCTACCCTAGATTTCGGCAAGGCTGCTGGGTCTTATGGCCTCAAGCATTCTGCTGGTACAATATGCCTCATACAACATATGCATATATACCTCATACAACATGTCTCATACAACATATTCAAACTCTGCAGTGGGACCTGAAGTTCCAGTGGGTGCAAGGGAACCTTGGTTAGATCTATTCACAACCATCAAGAATGTGCATTGTCAGCACTTCAGCTTTCTGGAATTTCCAAAGTGACTCTCGCTTGGAGACGTGTTTTGCCTTGAGTGAAACTCTGGACTCCTGTATGCCTTCCCACTGATACCACTCCTGCCAAGATTTCTCAAGAAAATCAGGACCAACCAGGCCCAAGTGATCCTAGTGGCTCCATACTGGGCACGTAGAGTATGGTATCCAGAACTCCTCAGCATGACCATCTGTCTTCTGGTCTGACTTCCCCTACAGGAGGATCTCCTGTCACAACAGCAGGGCAGGTTCGTGCACCTGAACCTGCGCATGCTTCACCTTCATGCATGGAGAGTCACCGGTGAAAATTGAGGATTTTTGATCTCCCTTCCGAAGTTTGTGAAGTCATATTGGCAGCCAGGCATCCTTTCACTAAAACTGTCTACGCCTGCCGTTGGGATACGTTTGTGGCTTGGTATTACTCACACCATGTGTACTCTCTTACTGCACCTCTTTTGGAGGTTTTGTTGTTTGTTCTTTCTTTAGCACAGCAAGGCCTTGTTCTGGGCACTAGTAAAGGTTATTTGTCAAGCATCTCAGCTTTCTTGCAGCTGCCGGATCAACCCTCCCTATTTAAGTGGCCCATTGTGACTCAGTTTTTGAAAGGTTTACAACATTTGTACCCACCTACCCTTTTGTGATGCCCCAATGGGAACTTAATTTGGTCCTTACTTTTCATATGTATTCTCCCTTTAAACCCCTGCATAGCTGCCCCCCGCGGCTCTTGACTTTGACAACAGAGTTCCTGGAGGCCATAACATCAGCCAGGAGGGCCAGTGAGCTTCAGGCTCTTGTCGCTCCAGTCTCCCTACACCAACTTCTTCCATGACAAACTGGTCCTTAGAACATGTGCTTCTTTCCTTCCAATGGTGGTCACCCCTTTTCACACTGGCCATAGTATCACTCTGCCTGCATTCTACGTTCCACCACAATGCTTTAACCTAGAACATTTAGCGTTCTTGGTTTTACTTTTTGTTCTGATGAAGACCCCAAGGGAATTAGATCAGTAAAGGGGTTGAAACGTCGATGCTTTAACATGTAGATAACTATTCATCGATACCAATTTTGTAGCGGACTCCAAAATTGAGTCAGCTATTGGACTTAACTAAATGCAGACTCCTCTACATGTGTTTTCATCATATCTGTTATAGCACTTATTGCACACTTCACGTGTTCCACTATTCACTGTGCCGTTCACTAGAGCACCTATTACATATTGACAAAGTCTATGCTGATCACTGTATTATTGGTCAATGTACGGTTGCATTAAACCATGTAATAAAGAATCACCTTTGGTACTTAATGATATTTTCCTAGGAAGCCAATGGGTTGTTCTTGGATATACAATCCATTGGTGACAGGAAGCTGCTCTCTCTTCCCACTGCTTCTGCACACTTGTTCACATTGTGTTACACAGTGGGAAACAAAAAAGCACTATTACACTAAAAGCATCCTCAGAGCATGAATTACTGAAAAATATTTTAGGCGCTTGAGGGAGTTTTGTGCTCTGATCCCAGTGGGTCAACAATCCAGTCCCACAAGCATTTCTATAATCAGCTGCTAAGTCTTTTAAACAAGATTGCAAAAGTGCATGATGAATTGTTCTACTCAAACCTCTGAACTTCTTCCTCCCCAATAATATCCTCAGTTCAAATTCACAAACCAACACATGAGAGGTGTGTGGTCCACTCTTTCCAGTCTCCCTGAAGAATGATTGTCTTCCAGAAAGATGTACTCACCCTCAGATGGAATTTCGTTGGGATAGTTTACCTAGGTGATTCATCTTGAGTCTGGTCCATCAGTTGCAGCCCTTTCATGGATGTATCGTACATGCTTCCTGCAGGAAGAAAGACAGTTACCCCTACCAGAGCAAGCTCTTCGCCATGCAGAGGAGACATCTAAAGAACTTTTTAGGTTGGTGTTAGACTTCACAAATCCTAATTCTTTCTATAGTCCTCACAAGAACTTTGTAACAACCTGTCTCTATTTTTTGTCAAAGGTGACACCTATTTTGGCATATATTGAGGGAGAGAGCATTTCATGTCCAGTGGTTCTGTCCACACTAAAGCATTTCCTCTGCTTTCCACCCTATTTGAGATTTTCTGCTCAAAACATTTTCAGAATTTGCTTACTTGATGTCATCAAGCAGGCCCTTCAATCCCTGCCCATCATACTTAGTCAACGCCACAACACTACTTTAAAATGATAGCATTAACTTCTGTGTTTACCATTGCCTTTAATTCTGACAAGGTGCCGCTGGCTTGGAAGAGAGCTGTTGGTTACAGAATCCTAATCAAAATCTGATAGATTTAATTAATTTCCATCCCATCGCTTTATTGCGGTTTTAGGCACAATTGTGTAAAAAGTGGTAAGGTTACAGATGCACAGCATCATAGAAGAACACACATTTCTTGACTCATCCCAGGCAACGTTTAGACAAGTTTCAAGTGAGGAATTAGCCTTGTCTTGAACGATCGTCATCTAGCTTGCGTTCCTAGGATTACCAGGTAGTACCATTCTTTGCCTACCCTTAACTCCTTTCTGGTTCACATTGTGTTGGCTAATGTGGGGTGTCCCTCAAGTGGCAATACTTTTTCCTTTTCTCTTTAACATTTACATGCAATCTTTAGAGTGTCTTTCATCTAGTCTGAAAGTTTGATTCTATATGTAGCCGGGTCTGGTGGCTTAGTGGACTAAAATGTCCACGGTAGGGGCCTGTGTGTGACCTCATGGTCACAGGTTCAACTCCTGGTGGGTCTACTCAGCCTTTCATCCTTCTGTGGTCGATAAAATGAGTACCATGTAGTTGGGTAACAATAAACATCTGTAATTCAGCGCCAAGATGCCCATGGATGTACGTGCGCTTTACAAATACATGATATGTTATACGTACGCACATGACATACAGTTCTTGTTTAGCTTGTCATGGTGAAGTAACCCCACTAGTCATACAGACCAGTTCATTCAGCTGGTAAACTGTCTGGCATCAGTGAGAGTGGTGGATGCTCATGAACTTTGTAAAGCACAGTCCATCAAACACAGCAGTATTGTAGACTGACACCTCCTCCTCTCTGTGGGCCTCTATTACTTGGCCCCCAGACATGGACCCTACTTATGGCTGTAAAATCTGTGTGGAAACTGGATCTTTATCTGGACAAGTTAACCCTTGCGCTTTAAGCAACCTTGGTTATCTACATGCGTCCCTTAGCAGATGTTATCGAGTGTCACAGCTTCAACATCGTGCCGTACGCCGATGACATGCAGCTCATTATTACGCTATCTCAGGATAAGGGAGCCTCTGCGGCTCAGCTAAGATCCTGCTTCATTGAACTAGCGGAGTGGATGAGCCATAGCTGTCTCAAGCTCAATGCCGGCAAAACTCAGGTTCTCATCCTAGGCAATCAACTATCTATCTGGTCCACTGCTTGATCACCAGATGTTCTTGGACCATTCCTGGTTCCTTGATGTTAAACTATCATTTGACAGCCAGACTGCCAGCCTTGCCGGGAAATGTTTTCGTACCTTCAAAACACTGAATAAGATCATGGGTTTGCTCCCTGAATCTGCCAGGAAAACAGTAGTCCAGGCACTGGTAATGTTCAGGTTGGACTATTGCAATGTGTTATATCTTGGTGTCACAGAAGGTAGGCTGAAAAGGCTTCAGAGGGTGCAGAGTGCTGCAGCACGTCTATTGCTGAACCTCCTGAGACGCTCCTCTACAGGTCCAGCCCTTGCTAAGTTACACTGGCTCCCGCTAAGCAAGAGATTGTCCTTTAAAGCCATGTGTTTCTGTCATATAATTCTGAATGGTAAAGGACCCCACTACCTATTACCCCTGGTGAAACCTCACCTGTCCAGCAGAAGTCGTAGGTCCGCAGGAGCTGTTCTCACCTAGGTTCCCATTGTGAAAAGAATACGTATGGGAGGATGTTCCTTTAACTTTTTAGCTTCCAAAATGTGGAATACCTTGCCCCTGAATCTGCGACAGGAACGCTCTGAATCTGTCTTTCGGAAGAAACTTAGTCAAACACGTCACTCGAACTCAGCAAATTGCTGTTCTGGAAAGATGTACAGATGGATGCACAGGGTATGCCTTTGGAAAAAGGTCTCTGAAGCAGTAGCTGTACCTTCACATCATAAAGTATGGTGATGGAACAAACTTGCTGACGGTTCCACATGAGTAGATCTGATTAGATAAAATGTTTGTTTAGAGGATAGATGTGGATGGGGACTGTGAATAGATAAGAATGATCTACCTGTGACTATTCTTTTAGCCTGTTCTGGTTTCAGTTGCCCCTTTTGCATCCCAACTGTTCCTTCTCTCGAGCCCACCTTCCATTTGTCCGACAACCTTTCCTGCATCCCCTCCTATGGAATCCTGAAAGGGATAAGTCCTCTTGCAATAGAACGGTCCTGTGCGACTGGGGCACATGAGCGAATGTCTGGCCCTAAGTGGCTGTTGCATATGAGCTTTAACCTGGTCATTTGCATGTGGCACATGCAAGCATAAGGCAAGCTCCTAACAGCTCACACTTGCATTGCATTCTGCATGTAACGCCTTGTTTTTCAAGTGCAAGAATTGTTAATGTAGCATTGAAGCACAGCAATGCAGTGATCCCTCTAGAGATATGACCTTCAAAGCTGGTGTAACTGAATTCATCCACCCACAAGTAATTGCAAACACTGCACGACATTGAGCGAGTCTGGGAATGCACAAAAAAAGGTGCAATGTCCTTGCCTATTGGCAACGCGCTATGTCAAAAAAGTATTAACCATGGGCAAAGCAGGGAACGATAGGAAAAAGTGATAAGTAGGGCGAGAAGGGGTGTGGGAGGAGTCAATGAAGTAGAAATTCTCCCTCACCCTTGGGCAAGGTGGTCGTGGGATTGATAAACTGGCTCCCTCCCTCGCCCTGGCCTTTGGGGAGGAAGCATAAGGACCCTCTTGGTACTTCATCAAGATAGCAATGTTAGGAAGAGGGGGTGTAGACATCCCTCTCCTATCCCTTGACAAAGTGAATGGCCAATACAAACTCCTTGGCCACTTAGCAAGGCCAGCGTGTGTCTGTCATGGTGACGATGTGGTAGATGGCCCAGTTCTGTTTCATCTCGAGAGATCTGCATAAGTGTGTGGCCCTACCAACTAATGCATAGTGCAGTGTTGGCTTTCTAGCTATGCTGCTTTTTTCAGTTGGAAAACAAACCAGTGGTTTTACCATAAAACAGTACGTACTACATCATGGCCATTATTATTAGTGGTACAGCATGCATTTTTATTGTTAAACAACAAACTGTGTTGATGTACCTGCTTTGATTTCTATACATGGTAATGTTTGTAATCAAACATGAGTAAAACAAGCTATGCCTGACCATTTCAGAAGATTTGCAGCCAATCATCATCTATGTTTATGATCACTAAGAAAATTAAGTATGCTTCATTAAAAAAAAAAATTGCAGAAGTTCACGAACATTAATGAATACGTGCATAATAAATGCATGCTCAAGGGCCGCTTTGTTTTTTGCATATAACTCAAAACAGCTGAATAAAAATACACAAAAGGCACAAAATGGAGGAAGTCACTATGTGAATGCTAATTTTGAAGTAAGTAGTCTTATCCTGCTGTTTTTCGATATTCACGGCTACATTTTCTTATGGACATTCATTAGGATGAAAGCCTGAATTTGTTCTGTGCATTTCCAAAGATTAGTCCAAATTAGTCATTGGGGGGAACAGTTTGTAATAGTGCAAAAATGGGGTTTCCCATGGAGTATATATTCACAGCTGATCTTTAATTGGCAATCACTGTCTCGCATGCCAGGCTGTCCTACTGGTGTAACCTGTCTGCTCTCTGAATCTGCAAGTCTCCATAACCCAGAGTGATAGGGCTGATTTATGTGCCTGTAAAACGTGGAGGTGTACTGCTTTAGGCCTGAGAATCTGAGACTTGTGTCATTTTTAGTGTCCTTCCCACCCCTTTCTAGATGTAGGAAGGAAAAATGACAGGAATTAAAATGTAAAAGTGAAGAAAAATGCTATGAAAAATAGCAGGCCATGTAAATTTGCATTTTCTGAACTGCAAATATTACCTATTTATTACCTTTTACAAACTTTTTGGCATACTGCTGAAAAATGCACCATGTTTGACAAAATGTTCATGGGCAGGTGACCCTCGCACACCAGTGGGGATCATGGGGCTTACTTGACACACCATGAAAGTATAGAAAGATTTCATGAGTTTCCCTTTAGAACTAATGGCTTTCTCACAGTTGCATTTGAAAATAATGTACACTCCCCTATTTGACCCTATGCTTTCAAAATTGTCTTTCAGGGGGGTGGGTCGAACCTCTTCAAACCACCTGTACTCAATTTGTGCACCTCACGGCTGGTCTTACACCCCATCAACTTAAAGATTAACAGAGCACTTGGGGTCATAGAACCCTTGCACCTCTGTCTCTAGGACCACACCGCCCCCATAGAGGCACAATGAATCTAAGGGGCATAATTACAAGCCTCTATCGCCACCACAACATCACTTTCAGTGACGTTGTGATGGCGATAGGGGCCTCGCCTTATTTACAAGGCAGCGTTAAGCCACTTAACATGGCGTAACGCTGCCTTTTAAATAAGGCACCCTTTCAAGCTGTATTTAGCGTGAAAGGGGAGGGAAATGGGTGTTGCGGTGGGCGTTCTACCGCAACACCCATTGATTTTGACGCTGCCTCCTCTTTACAAGGGCAGCGTAAATAGGAGGCAGCGCCAACATTAAGACCAGGGAAAACCTAGTCTTAAACAGGTGAAACGAGGAGAAATGCTTTATTTCTCCTCGTTTTTGCCGTTTCCATGCGTGCTGCGTTGTGCAGCACACATAGAAACAGCAAATTGCCTATGATTGTTTATGTGCAGGAAGGTCCCCCTTCCTGCACATAAACAATCATTTTAAACAAAATGCTGTTTTGCAACTTCTATGTGTGCTCCATTAAGCAGCACACATAGAAGTTGCAAAACGGCATTTAACGATTGTTTATGTGCAGCAAGGGGGACCTTCCTGCACATAAACAATCTTCCCTTCAAAACAGGCACCCTTGCACTATGGTGCAAGGGTGCCTGCGTTAGCGCTAGGCAGCTAAATTTAGCGCCTGCACAGGGGGAAACGCAGGGCTGCACCATATTCTAGTAAATATGGGGCAGTCCTGCATTATTAAAGTGACGAAGCTTGTCGTTAGCCTCTTGGCTTAACAACACACTTTGCCACTTTATTCTAAATATGCCCCTAAGTTTAGGATTTCTAGCAGCACAGAGGCAAGTAATCCAGGGACTCTAATGGGCCTAGGAGTAAAATCAAAATAGCAGGCCAGACAAATCAGTAGAACTTCATGGATAGTCGGTTAGAAACGCACTGCAATCCTGGTGAGAGGCCCAGAAAGGACTCTGGATGAATGAGAACTTCTCCACTTTTTTTTCGAGCAAGTGAGTTATATGGCACTAACTCTCTAATGTACAAACTTGAGTGTATCCAGCTGGACTGGCATTAACCTTGCTGGTGCTAATTGTAAGCCACTCACAACCTTCTTAATCATCCATAATAGAGAGTTGGATCAAGAAGTTCAGGAAAGTATATCACCATTACTTCTGCAACCTTACATTAGGAGTCATTACATCGCGGCTATTATAGTGGGAGTCATTATATTGCAAGTAAGTTTTCCTACCTTTATATTGGGTATTAGGTAAGCCATGAAGATAATGTTAAAAAACGAAACAACGACACACACACATTTATTACAGGTTAGATAAGTAATGTTAATTAAATGTAATAGTTAAATTAAGTAAAAAATAGTAAAATTAATAGTAATTATTTGAATGGTAAAATAATGTAATACATTCAATAGCTCATTTTGAAGACAAAGAATTAAGTTGTTAGTTGAATGTAATAGATAAAAAGAACTTAAATTAAAGTGGACTTAATATTAAATTAAAAGCTAAAATATATTAATGACTCAATAATTTTATATATATATTATATTATGTAAATATCAAAACAAGAGAATCCTTCTGTGGTTACAGAAGGTGATAACACGGACGCTATGAGGTGAAGAGCATTATTTATTAGCAGCAACAACCCGACACACTTCGGAGAACACTCTCCTTAATCACGGGACCCCTGGACTCTGCCATGCAAAAAATAGAAATCCCTTGGGTGGGCCGGGGGGCGTGTGACACGGCCCCCCTCCTCGCAGCCTCTAAAGGCCCCAGGGATCCCAACCCCGGGGCCCAATCAGTATCATAAAGGGGAAGGGGGCATGTGGCCCACCTCGCCAAGCCTGTAAAGGCACCAGGGACCGCACCTCTTTGGGGCCGGCATGAATATTGAAGGGGAGGGGGCACATGGTCCCCCCTTCCATCGCCTTTCAGGGCCCCAGGGACCCCACCTCTAGGGCCAACTCAGTGACCTAGCCCCGCTATACAGTAGTGTCCCTGCCTGCAGGAGCAGAGGCAGGGAAAGCAAGTGTGCTCCCAAGCGGCGGTAACTTTGAACTTACCATTTCTTTTACAAGCCTTCCTTGCTTGAGCTCTGTGCTCTTCAGCCGGAGTGAAGGCCCTCTTGTGGTTGTTTTTATGATTGCATTATGTGGGCTGAACAATGATAAGCCAACCAAATGAAATCATAAAAATAATGTTAAAAGAAAGGCTTACAGACATGTTGATTTCTTTTTCATTAACATTTTATTAATTATTTTTATAATAATTATTGTTATTAAACATTGCATAGTGTACTTTACCTTAAAAAAGCCTACAAATTCAATAAAAAAATAAAAGTGACGTTATAGTTAGGATGGTGATAATATTTTACTTAACACACAAGATGATGGACGGAATGTTGCACATTGGCAAACATTCACCCCCAGTCACAAATCTGGGTTTAATCCATCGTTATTTTGCTTCACCACGCCACCCCAGTTCAGACATAGCCATATGCAAATCAGTCTTGACCCTGTGCCTCATGGGAACAGTCCAGACCGAACTGCCAAGCCATGTCTTCCCTGGACCGGAATCAAGCATCCTAGGACCGGTTTCGGGCTTTCAGCCCTCATCAGCCAGGATAGCTTGACTCATTGGCGTAGTGAGCACGGGACCCACGTCTGGGCATACCCTTCCCACTTAGGGCGAAATGCAAAACACACAAGATGATGGACGGAATGTTGCACATTGGCAAACATTCACCCCCAGTCACAGATCTGGGTTTAATCCATCGTTATTTTGCTTCACCACGCCACCCCAGTTCAGACATAGCCATATGCAAATCAGTCTTGACCCTGTGCCTCATGGGAACAGTCCAGACCGAACTGCCAAGCCATGTCTTCCCTGGACCGGAATCAAGCATCCTAGGACCGGTTTCGGGCTTTCAGCCCTCATCAGCCAGGATAGCTTGACTCCAGTGGTGTAGTGAGCACGGGACCCACGTCTGGGCATACCCTTCCCACTTAGGGCGAAATGCAAAACACACAAGATGATGGACGGAATGTTGCACATTGGCAAACATTCACCCCCAGTCACAGATCTGGGTTTAATCCATCGTTATTTTGCTTCACCACGCCACCCCAGTTCAGACATAGCCATATGCAAATCAGTCTTGACCCTGTGCCTCATGGGAACAGTCCAGACCGAACTGCCAAGCCATGTCTTCCCTGGACCGGAATCAAGCATCCTAGGACCGGTTTCGGGCTTTCAGCCCTCATCAGCCAGGATAGCTTGACTCCAGTGGCGTAGTGAGCACGGGACCCACGTCTGGGCATACCCTTCCCACTTAGGGCGAAATGCAAAACACACAAGATGATGGACGGAATGTTGCACATTGGCAAACATTCACCGCCAGTCACCGATCTGGGTTTAATCCATCGTTATTTTGCTTCACCACGCCACCCCAGTTCAGACATAGCCATATGCAAATCAGTCTTGACCCTGTGCCGCATGGGAACAGTCCAGACCGAACTGCCAAGCCATGTCTTCCCTGGACCGGAATCAAGCATCCTAGGACCGGTTTCGGGCTTTCAGCCCTCATCAGCCAGGATAGCTTGACTCCAGTGGCGTAGTGAGCACGGGACCCACGTCTGGGCATACCCTTCCCACATAGCCAGAAACCGGTCCCAGGATGCTTGTTTCTGGTCCAGGGAAGACATGGCTTGGCAGTTCGGGCTGGACTGTTCCCATGAGGCACAGGGTGAGACTGATTTGCATATGGCCATGTCTGAACTGGGGTGGTGGAGTGAGCTAAAGAATGATGATGGATTAAACCCAGATCAGTTGACTGGGGGTGAGTGTTTGATTAGCTCAAACGCTCCGTCCATCATCCCCTTTGGTATCGCTCGATAATATTTTACTTTGCATTAAAAAAATGGTAGAAATTCACTGAAAAAAACAAAGGTTGAAGGGGCGTTATATTTAGGTGAAAATGTTGGTTAAAACATACTGTTTCAAATTAACAAAACCACTAAAGTTCACCAGTTAACATTATCTCAAGTGACTATAGCTCATGCCCTAAGGTAACTATAGCTCACACCCTCACCATTCACCTCTAATTACCCCACATAATACATTACTTATGACATGTTCTATGACATCGTTGATAATATCACTGAACACTGACATCACTGATGACAAAACTGTGTGTGCATGGCAGGGGACGAGTTATAGTTACCTTAGGGCACAAGTTTTAGTTACTTTAGATAACTATGAATTTCAGTGGTTTCGTCCATTTAAAACCATATGTTTTAACTGACATTTTCGTTTAACTATAACATTCCTTTAACCTTTGCTTTTTTCAATGAATATATATATTTCTGATAGAAACGTTTAGCCACAGACTTCTAACCACAGATTCTTCACCTTTTGAATATTCCCCAGGCATCAGGCTGGATTCGGAAACAGTTTTTAGCAGTACCTCTGCCTGCTGGAAGGTGGTGTTGTGCTGCTCTGCACTGATGGAGTTCTGCTCTGGAAATGACATAGGAGCCTACATAGGAGCAGCTCCAGCACTCTGACGTCAATTCCTTTCTTTCTGTGCCACCAGGTGCGGATTCAGAGCTACCTTGTCTCCTTGATACAATTTACCTCAAAATTCTTTTGTGTTCAAGGGAAATGTCGCCTCCTAAAATGACAGGTTTTAAGCCTTGTAAGGACTGTCGCAAACATATATATGTGACAGATCCTCATCAGGTTTGCCCATGGTGCTTGGGGTCGAGTTACAACTCTAATGCTTGCCAACATTGTGTGTTGATTCCCCCGAAGGCCATAAGAGACCGCAAGGCAAAACTCTATGTCGCCAAGCACCGGAAGACTCCACAAAGAGACCAATCCAAGTCGAAGGGTCGGTCCAGTTCCCCAGTCCAGAAGTTGCAGGAGTCAGTTTTGAGATTGGTTGCCGTCGCACTCCAATTCTTTGAGTAAGTCAAAGAAAAAACATAAGAAATTGCACAAAAAATCCTAGCAGGCCCCATCTCAACATTCTACTGAGAAGGTGCAAGGGCATCACCATGCCTCTCGAGCTCGCTCCTTAAGTCAGTCAACCTTGAAGCCCATTCCACAACTGATCCTGGCACAACCGGAGTTTTAGGGGCCATCAGCAACACCGAGGCAGATCAAAGAGTTCTGCGAGGCTATGCTCAGACTCTTCAGATCCTTATCGACTCCCTCTGGTGTGCCTGTGTACCCCAAGCAGCCGAGAGGCCCTCTAGCTGGGATTTTGCCAGCAGGTTTGCCCTCAGCACCGGCTGGACCCTCCGAAACCAGCCATTCTGACTCTGACTCCACAACCCACGCCGGTTCCCAGAACGTCAATACTGATACCAACTCAATCAACGTTGGAGGTGCCTATCATGCTTCAACCTCTACCAAGGCTGTGCTCAGTTTCCATTGAACCACAACCTACGCCACTTGATATCCCACCTCCACAAGGAACAACACAAACATTACATTCCTTATTTGATACAGATTCAGACAACGATTATGATGCAGGTGATGAAATAGGGCAACCATACCACGAAGAAAATAGGTATGATAACCTTCAAGAAGCCAGTGACCTTACTTCCCCGGACTAAGTACTCCTCGTACACCCAGGCTCTGCCACAGAGGTGAGTACATCTTATGCAATGGTCAAGCGTAGGGCAGCTGAAGTTCTTGACCTCTAGCTTCCCACCGTAGAAGTACAAATTAATGTTTTGATGGAAGTTCTCTGTCCTGGACAAACATCTGCTCAACCCCTCCTCCACTTCAATGAGCCCCTTACAGATGAGCCAAACCTTGCTTTGGCCCACCAGTCAATCACCAAATTTCAAAGCGTCATCGCCTTGCCCCGGGCAACCCTGAATTTTTGTCTCAGAACCCCTCCCCTGAAAGTTTGGTGGTACAGGTGTCTAGACAAACCTGAATACCTTTCCAACTACTCCCCCCAACAGGGAGTCCAAACGAGTAGAGACCTTTGGGAAGAAAGTATTGTTTTCCAGCAGCTTGGCCATCAGGTCCGTCAATGCCAGCTGCCTGCTGGGCTGCTGTTCTCACGCTTTTTGGGTTTCGGTGGCTCAAGTCCTCTCAGGGGTCCCGTAAGACCGCTGACCTGTCCTAACTCAAGCTAAACAGGTCGGTTTTGATGTGGCCAAGTTCACAATTCTTTGTGTCTTGGGCACCACCGATTCCATCGGGCGAGCCATTGGCACTAGCGTTGTCAACAGGTTTTCTAGGCGATGTCCAAACATCCCTCAAGGACATGCCCTTTGACGGGACGCACCTGTTAGGCAGATTATGCTGTTTTTATAATGAATTTAGATAACAAATGAATTTGTGCAAATCTCTTTCATATAAAAAAGTTGCTCAATAGTGAATGAGAAATAGGAAGGGGATTAGGATGGTGCTCGTGAAAAGATGAAGAAAAGGCGGAAGTTGAGTGCCAATATACAATATATACAGAAAATATATACAAATGAATAAGAGAAACGCCTGGCTGGAACCTCCTCATATGACTATCACCCACAATTATATGATACGCCCTATATTTTTTCAAATTTGTTTAAACGTGGATAGTATCTCCAGTACAGGTGGATATGGTTATAGACATCAACGTTTCAACCCCAAAATTGTGGGCAGTCCAATATTTCCTTAGGACGGGGTCTTCATCAGGACAGATAAGGAGCAACCTATGAAGAAATGGAAGTAGGGGAGACCTAATCAGTTCCCAGGTCATTAGTGACGGAGCACTGGCTCTATATCAAACTCCTAGAGCTCCAGTCCATCTTCTTTACCTTCCACCTTCCTTCCATTTATCAAGGGGAGACTTGTACAGGTGCTCACAAACAACATTACTGCCATGTGGTATTGCAACTAACAGGGCGGAGTATGGTCCTGGGCCCTGTGCCAGGAGGCACTATGCCTTTGGCAATGGCTGGACCATCAAGTGATTTTTCCGGTGGCGAGTCATTGGGCAGGATATTTGAATGCCAGGGTGGACGAGCTCAGCCGTTGACGCCTAGTGGATAACGAGTGGCAGTCACACCTGGAGGTGGCGCAAGGTATCTTCTGTAGCAGATGGGGAGACTCTTAGCCTTCATCACCACTGAGAAAGTGCAATGTCAGCAATTCTGCATGTTGGGAGTTTCCATTGTGTCTCTCGCTAGGAGAGGTTTTCCGCCTAGAGTGGAACTCTGGACTCCTAAATGCCTTCCTGCTGATATCTCTATTGTCCCAAGTTCTGCAGAACATCATGATCGGACGACCCATGTAGTTTTAGTGGCTTTGGATTAGGTATGGAGAGTATGGTTTCCTGGGCTTGAGCATCTTTCCTCCAATCAGGCTGCCTCTCTGGGAGGACCTGCAGGCGGAGGAACTGGGCAGGGTTCTACACCCGAGCCTTCGCATTCTCCACCTTAATGCATGGAGATTGAGCAGTGGCAGCTCAGCACTTTTGACCTTCCTCTGCAGGTGGTTGATGTCATCCTAACAGCCAGGCTTCTCGCGACAAAAACTGTATATACATGTCAAATTTGTGGTTTTGTTCAGCACACTTCAGATTGACCCTCTTCAGGTGAAGGTATCCGACATTCTGTAGTTTGTTTTGCCTTTCGCCTGGCAAGGCTTTGCTTTGGGCACAGTCAAAGGGCTACCTTTCGGCTCTTTTGGCCTTTTTTTAATGGTTGCTGGACCATACCTCATTGTTTAAATCATTGGTTGTGATGCGTTTTTTGAAAGGCCTGCAACACTTGTTTCTCCCTTCTCCTTTTCTCATGCCACAGTGGGACCTTAACATGGTGCTCACATATTGTTTTTGAAATTTTTTATTGTTATTTGCATCAAACAAAGCTGAGTACAATCACATCTATTTCTTGGTTCATATAGTGTACAGGGTAGTGCCACAGAGTGAACAGAGTATAAATACTTTCGCCTCTTCACCTCTCCCAGTAGACCCGTCTTCACAGTGCATAAAAATTCTCTCATGCAGAACATAGTCTGCGTTTGTCAGTCACTCATTTCCGGATCAGATTCTTCAGGCGGAGGGGCGCATATGTTCCCTCAAAATGTGTTCCATTTTCCCCACACTCGCATCCATTTTCGGGGACACCCTCTATTAATAAATACTACCTTTTCCGCTACCATAGCACTATCTAGGTCGCGGCACCACTGCTGGTGAGAGGGGACCATCTGCGCTCCCCAGTGTTGAGCAATGTTCCACTTAGCCAGTGTGATACCCAGTGTTGCCCAGCCCTGCTCTGCGTGGTTAAGGTCTGTTGGTTCCCACACATTAAGAAGGCACCTCCTTGGTTCAGGGGGGACACTGAAGCCACATACCTGAGTGATCGTGGCCATGACCGCCTTCCAATATTGTGTGATGTTGGGACAGTCCCACAATGTGTGGTAAAAGGTGCCCGCCAACCCGCAGCCCGTAGACACAGTGGCGTATCAGTCCTCCCTATTTTGCGGAGTGTTGTTCTGGTGTAGTATGTTCTGTGCAGTATTTTGAGTTGCACGAGTTTTAGTCTGGAGGGGATCGCCACCTCTCGCGGGGATGAAAGCACCTCCTGCCAATCCTGCTCATCCATCTCTCCCACCTCAGTCTGCTATTTTTCTCTAAGGTTGTGTGTGGGATCTTTCTGATGGTTAACCAATTTGCGGTATGTTAG
The DNA here is from genome assembly GCA_963921515.1 of Calotriton arnoldi. Taxonomy (NCBI): domain Eukaryota; kingdom Metazoa; phylum Chordata; class Amphibia; order Caudata; family Salamandridae; genus Calotriton; species Calotriton arnoldi. Next base: position 62,944 of record CAWUFW010009920.1, on the reverse strand, counting down.
AGAAATTGTTTTTTTGGTTAGACAGTCCGTCAATAATTGATCCTCGAGCGGCGAGGACTTGGGGAGGTCAGTTCCCGGAGGTATGGCCCTCATCAGTGCGTGTTGAATTTGCATATATCGGTATTGCTCCGTCCCTACCATCTGATACGTTGCCTGTAGCTGAGCAAAAGTGACCACTGCCCCCTTCTTCCACAGGCCCCCAACCGTGGATATGCCTATCCGATCCCATCGGGAGAAACCCTTACTTGTACGCAGCTTGCCCAACCTTGGGGTGTCCCAGAGTGGCGTGTGTTGTGTTATCACTCCCTCCCAACCGAGCGTGCGAAGTGCCATGAACCAAATGTGCACGGTGTGCGCTGTGTGGCCAATCAGTGCGTGTTTCCGGGATTTATTATATAGTGCGCTCAGGATTCCGTCCGTGCAGAGAGTGTGCTTATCCATGCGCAATGCTGGTTCGTCCTGTGGAGCGTGGAGCCATTGATTAACCACTATGAGCTGGGAGGCCCAATAATAAAGTTGAATGTTGGGCAGGGCAATTCCGCCGTCATACCAACCCCGTATTAGCTTGCACATTGCTATGCGGGGTGGCTTCCCCTCCCACAGGAGGTGGCCCACCTCCGCCTCAATTGACTTGAAGTAGGAGTGAGAGACTGGGATAGGTGTATTTTGCAGAGCGTATAAAAACCTGGGGAGAGCCATCATTTTGAACAAGGCCGCTCTGCCCAAGAGTGTCAATGGCAGGGAGTGCCAGTATTTCACGTCACTACAGCGTCTTTTCAGGGGGGGCAATAGATTACGCTCAACAAATTGTGTGGGGTGCGGCGTGACGTGTATGCCTAGGTATTTGAACTCATCTTCTGCGATCTGGATCGCAACACCCTGGGGCAGGCGTGGAGGGGGGCCCTTAAGTATATATAAAACCGATTTTGCCCAGTTAATGGTATAGCCGGAAACTCTACAGTAGGACTCACAGATGTCAAGCAAGCGAGAGAGTGACCGTCTGGGGTTCGCCATATATAGCAAGATGTCGTCTGCGTAAAGGGAGATGCGGTCCTCCCAACCCTCCGCCCACCTCAATCCGCGTATTACAGGATCCCTCCTGATCCACGCCGCCAAGGGCTCGAGCACTAAAGCAAACAGGAGGGGGGACAGAGGACAACCTTGCCTGGTCCCTCGCCCCAGGGGAAAGTCCTCCGAGATCTGACCGTTGACCACTACATGTGCCAGTGGTTGTGTGTACAGTAGTTGAATCCAGGCACAAAATTTGGGCCCGAAACCAAAATGTTGCATCACCGCAAATAGAAAGGGCCACTCTACTCGGTCGAAGGCCATACTGGCGTCTAGCGAGAGAATAACCGCCTCTTCTTGGATAGTGGGTAAGCGAGCCAGCACACCATGAAGTCTTCTGAGGCTCATCGCCGTGTTCCGACCCGGCATAAAGCCGGATTGGTCGGGGTGTACTAGGGTCGTGAGATGGAGCTGGAGTCTGGCCGTCAGTGTTTTCGCAAGTATTTTCGCTTCCGCGTTGAGGAGCGAAATTGGGCGGTAGGAGGTGCACTCCCATGGGGGTTTACCTGGTTTTGGGATCGCTATAAGTGTTGCAACTCGTTGGTCTCTAGGAAGTGTTCCCATCTTGAGGCTGGCCTCGTACATTCTCAGCAGATGCGGCACCAGCGTGTCTGCCTCTTTTTGGTAAAGCTCCACGGGAATACCGTTGGGACCTAGTGCTTTCCCCGGTTGGAGCCCTCTGATGGCTGCAGTGATTTCATCGGCCGTGAGATCTGCCTATAACGCCTGTACGTCCTGTGGCGTCAGCCGAGGCAGACGTATATCCTTAAGGAAGGCCAAATTCTCCTCCACAGATGTCGTTGCATTGGGGGTGTATATTGTTTCGTAGTGGTGTGCGAATGCTGTAACTATGGCGTGTGGATCCGTTACTGTCTCCCCAGTGGTCAAGTGGAGTTGTGCTACCCAGCGATCGGCCCGTTCCTTTTTATCTAACCAGGCCAGTAGTTTGCCGGCCTTATCTCCCACTTCATAGATGGTGTGCTGTGTTTTCGTGACCCTTGCCTTAGCTTCCTCCCATACGTGGTCTCTGTATGCTTGCAAGGCTTAGTGTGTGGGTCGTGTTATCGTTGGGTTCCATTGCATGCGCGCTCTCTGCCCGACTAACCGCCTGTTCAAGCTCCCACACCTGCTGTGCCTTGTCCCGTTTATGGGTCGTGATCAAGGAGATAGCCTGTCCGCGTAGGACCGTTTTGTAAGCCTCCCATAGGATGATGGGAGAGGTCACTGACTGTACATTTTCTTGGAAGTAGTGCCCCGAAGTTTTGTGTAAGGCCTTTCATATGGTTGGGTCCTTAAGGTACCCGGGATATATAGGATATGTGCGTCTCCTCCCTGTGAGGTGGGATGTGCATGTCACTAACACAGGGGAATGGTCCGATATACCTCTGGGTAGGTGTTTGATCTCCAGTATCCTTTCTAGACCTGCTGATGAAGCGAGAATATAATCTATCCGCGATAGGCTATTGTGTGCACCCGAGTGGTAAGCGTACTGACGTTCTTCGGGATAACGCGTGCGCCAAATGTCTACCAGCCCAAGTGCGTCCAGGAATTCACGAAGGTGTGACGAAATTGTCCCCTGGTCTCTCGGCGGGTGTCTGTCCCATGTGGCATCCAATGTGGCATTAAAGTCGCCCCCTATGATTAGTTCCCCGGGAGGTAGTTTGAGCAGGAATTTACCAAGGGCCGAGAGGGCGATATTGTGTAACGCCGGAGGAATATACACGGAGACAAAGTTGTATGCGCGCCCCTCCCATTGACAGGAAAGTGCAGCGAAGCGCCCCTGATCGGCCGTCCATGTCCCGGTTGTCACCAGTGGGCAGCTCTTCCGGATCAAGATCCCCACCCCCCTGCAGCCAGATGTAAATTCAGAGTGTACCGCCATTGTGTAGCCCCATCTATCCAGTGCTTTAGTGGCTGTACCCACCAGATGTGATTCTTGTAGAAGGGCCACTGATGGGAGCGTGTCTCTTAAGATGTTGTAATACCAGTCCCCTCTTTATTTTGTTGCACAGGCCACTTACGTTCCAGGATATTACGGTAAGGGGGAGCTTAGTGTGCGTGTACTCTCCGGCTGCGAGTGTGTACGGTCAGGAATTAAGTCCCCTTGGGGTCGAAAGTGCTTGTTCGACATCGGAACATATCTAGTGGTGTACCAACTCCCTCCAGCACCAACCCTGCAACAAACTGTATCAGCTTTAGATGTTCTTGTGTGAATGACTTGAAATTAACAAACTTAAACATGAACTGTACCCCTCCCTCCACCCCCCTCCCTGCTCCCCTGCTAGATGGATTCCCAACTACCCGCCACCCCATCAGTGCAGAGTGCTTTAGTCCCATAAACAGTACTTGCGTGTGGGGGGGGGGGAGTGAAGTCCGGGAAACACTTTGAACATCCCCCTGCTCAAAGACATATTAGTTAGGTGCAGTTCGTATCAGTTCGTGTAGCATCGGGTGCCAGTTGTAGCATCCCCATCTGCAATCCAGACCGGCCGGCCTGGTTTCGCTACCCAGCCTTGACCATGCTCGGCTGTCGAATCTCGTTATGGGCTTCCAGTAATTCGCTTATTGTTTGAGTTCCTACTGCAGTGTGCCGCCCATCCTCATTTTCCAGCCTCCGCCTGTGGTTGGTCCTTCTTACCACCTTCGTCTCTGGGGTCCTGCTGAGTCTCCCCCACCGGATGTCGTTGTTGTTGTCTGCCTGCACGGCGTGGTCCTCCTACCTGAAGCCAGCCCTCAAGCCATTCGTGGGCCTACTCGAGGGTGTATTGAAGAACCACGTTTTTCCATCTGCCACCACCCGTAGTTTTGCCGGGAACAGCATTGAGTAGGCGAATTCTCTGCGTCTGAGTTCCTTTTTTACTTCAAGGACGCTTCGTCTTTTCTTGGTGACCGCCGCTGTGTAGTCTGGAAAAAATGAGACCACTGAGTTGTCTATACGCAATGGCGGAGCCACCCTTGCTGTTTGCAGTATGGCGTCTCGGTCGCGGAAGTTAAAAATGCGAGCCAATATGGGTCTGGGGGGAGCCCCCTGCTTGGGCCTGCCCCCCGGCACTCTGTGAGCCCTCTCCACAGAGAAAAAACTGGAGAGTCCCCTCGGTTGGAGTCATGTCTTGATGAGCTCCTCTATGTAGAGGTCCATTGCCGGTCCCCCTTCACTCTCCGGAACGCCTGTAATTCGAACATTATTGCGTCGAGAACGTCCTTCTTGGTCGTCAAGCTTCGCCGCCATTAATTTGTTTTCCGCTTCTAACTGGTTGACTTTCCGTTGCAGGGTGGTGGTGTCTTTGGAGAGGGTCGCCGTTACATTTTCAACCTCCGTTACTCTCGTGGCCATTTTTTGAAAATCGGCGCGGAGGAAGGAGACGTCCGCTGAGATTGATCCCACTGTCGTCTGGACGCTGGTGAGGGCTGACATGATATCTTGCAGCGTGACTTCGGACTGACCTTCGGGCGTAGGGTTTGGTTCTTTTGAGGTATTGCGTTCGGTCACGTCCGATAGGTCCTTAGAATATGCATATTTGTCCAGCTTGAGCTGGTGGACCGTGCGCTGGCCTCTGCCCCCCATCGATATCCGACCACTGGGGCAACGCTGTGCCTGGTCCAAGTGCGGCGCAGTACTCGCCGCTGCCTGCCTTGTGACTATATGTCACGCGCGGCCTTTCGGGTTTCCTGCCACGCGGTGGAAGGAGAGGTGGTGGGCAGCGTCAATGCAGGTCTCAGGCCTGGCCTGGGCAACTCCCAGCGATCGTCACGCCAGGTAGTAGTCAGAGTCGCATCCACCCCACCTGGGTGGGTGTCCGTGTTATGGGGTCTGTCTTGTGGTGCTACTGGTCCGGTGCGTTGTTGGAGCCGCTGCTTTCGGTCTGCGGCCGGTACCGATATGCCGCTCGAGGTCAATGGGCTGCCCCGCGCCCGTGTGTGTGCCGGGGGCTTCTCTCCCGGGTCTGCGTGCGGTGCTGTTTGTGTCGTTGGTGGACCAGACTCTCTGGGTAGGGATGGCGCCCCCCCCCCCTTCATGCCCCCGGTACCTCTGTTTCTGACGGATGGCAGTCAGCGAGTGGCCGGGTCGCGCCAGCGTGGCTCCACTGATTCAGCAGCCCGCGCTCTCTTTTCCGCCGTCTCGAGTCTTCAAATGAACCTCACACCGTCTCCCAAGCTCTCCGGTGGCAAGGCAGTTCGGAGCAGGTCAGCCGTTTCCACTTGGATCTGCTATGTCGTATTTGCACCGCCCGCCCTCTCCGACGAGGCCGCGCCGACTCATGCGCTCACCCGCTGGGTCCCGGCGGCACACAAGGCCCCTGCTCCAGCCGCGTGCGTAGGCCGCTTCACGATCGCGCGCCGTGGTTTCCTTAGGATTTATGTTGCGGTTTCCAAGTGGGGTCGGTTGGTGCCCCACGTGTTCCGATGCTGGAATTGTAGTCTTTGGGGTCAAATTAGTGTGCGGATGATGTGGCGGATTAGTGGGGATTTCTCGGCGTTCACGGAGCTCCTCTAGGCTGCGGCCATCACACTCGGCTGCAAGCCACGCCCCGGTGCTCACATATTTGATGTGCACTACCTTTGAGCCATTTCACAGCTGTCCTTTGCGGCTCCTCATCCTCAAAACGGTGTTCCTCATCCCCATCACTTCGGCGTGGTGAGTGATTGCGATTCAAGCTCTTTGAGTTAAACTGCTGTACACCACCTTCTTCTTAGGCAAGCTGGTTCGGCTGGCGCAAACATCCTTCTTGCCAAAACTTGTGAACCCATTCCATGTCAGCCAAACCAGCACCCTGTCTGCGTTCTATGCTCCGCCTCACCCCTCTAAAAAGGAAAGACTTCATCGCTTAGACTCCAAAAGAGCGCTGAGCTGTTACATTGGTCGTACCAAAGAACACTGAGTAGACAATCAGCTCTCTATGGGGTTCACTGGAGCAAAAAAAAAAGCAAAGCCATGCAGAAGTGGGCCATCTCCCAATAGATCAGAAGCTCCTGAAAACCTGGCTTTTTAATACCTGCTAAACCCGTAGCGCCTCTCGCACGTCTCTTCTCCTGTATCAAAGCTAACGCCACAACACCGTAGGGTAATCTTGCGCTTTCGAAATATTTTAACATACTATAACAGATCGTACTCTGCATCAAGATCTGCTGGCATTGGCCAAAAAGCAGCCTCCGGAAGGACTGTGAGCTCATTCCATCAGGGCCAAAGCTGCTACCACTGCATTTGGATGTGGAGTTCCTGTTTTGGACATCTGCAAGGCAGCTACGTGGGAATCATTCCATATGTTCACGAAGCACTACTATCTGGATTGCCAGGTTAAAAAAAAAAAAACGATGGATTTAGGCCCAGATCTCTGTACTGGGGTGAATGTTTGACATTGATCAGCATTCTGTCCATCAATTGTTCTTTTTGCATTTGTCACCCCGAGTGGGACAGGTATGCCCAGACGTGGGTCCCGTGTTCTCCATGCCACCGGAGTCAAGCTAGCTTGGCTGATGAGGGGTGAAACCCCGAAACCGGTCCTAGGATGCTTGTTTCTGGTCCAGGGAAAACCTGGCCTGCAGTTCGGGCTGGACTGTTCCCATGGGGAACAGGGTCAAGGCTGATTTGCATATGGCTGGGTTTAAACTGGAATGGCAAGGGGAGCAAAAAAACAATGGATTTAGGGTCAGATCTCTGTACTGGGGTGAATGTTTGACATTGATCAGCATTCTGTCCATCAATTGTTCTTTTTGCATTTGTCACCCCGAGTGGGACGGGTATGCCCAGATGTGGGTTATGTTATGTTGTTAGGGGGATTTGTACAGCGTATGACTGCCCCAGCGACAGGGCGTCCCAGCGCTAAAAAGATCCAAGATACAGGTCAAGTGATTGCTGGATGTTGAGCATAGAGACTGTCAGATTAGTTTAGGAAGAGCCAGGTTTTTATAGCCTTTCTATATGCCAGGTGGTTGTCAATAATTCTGATGGATACAGGTAATGAGTTCCATATTGTAGCTGCCAGCACCTTGAAAGAGCGGTCCCCAGCTCGTGCTCTGTTGACTCGGGGAATGCATACAAGGTGCAGATCTGCCGATCGCAACATGCGTCATGGTAAGTATGACATAAGTAGGCCGGAAAGGATAGAAGGGGCTTGCTTAGTGAGACTTTTATGTGCTAGGCATAGTGTCTTGAAATATATTCTCTTTACGACTGGCAGCCAGTGTAATTTGGGTAGATGTTCTGATACCGAGCAAAATTTGGGAAGAGCAAGAAGGGATCGTGCTGCCGCGTTTTGTACCCTCTGTAGGCGCTGGATTCCAGCTTTTTTTGGGCCTAAATAGAGAGAGTTGCAATAATCCAGTCTAGATAGGATCGTTGCTTGGATAATGCTCTGGCGGGATTGTGAATCAAAGAACCCTAACAGGGGCTTGATTCCATGCAGAAGCCCAAAACAGTCCCCTGCAACCGCTTTTGTTTGGGTTTCAAAGAACAGACAGCTGTCCACCCAGACACCTAGATTTTTCACAACTTCCTTGGGCGAGGGTGCAGGTCCTAACGCTCCTGGCCACCATTGTTCTATCCACAGGTGGCTATCTTTCCCTAGCAGCAGGATCTCAGATTTGCTAGCATTCAGCTGTAAACAGTTGGCCGTCATCCACTCTGCTACTGCCATCATATCTTCTTTAAATTTAATGAGATTATGATGCAATTTGTGGAGAAAGAGATAACCTATTGGGTGTCATCCGCGTAGGACACCAATGACAACCCTCTATTTTTTGCCACTGTCGCCAGGGGTTGAACGTAAATATTGAAGAGTGTAGGACTCCACATTGATCCCTGTGGGACTCCGTAGTGCACAGCGTATTCTCGAGAACAATAAGGAGGTGAAGTAACTTGAAATTACCTACCCTTCAGAAAAGATCTGAACCAGGCCAGGGCCATGCCCCCTATCCCTACCTCCGTCAAACCCGTGGGTCCCGTGCTCTCCATGCCACTGAAGTCAAGCTAGCCTGGCTGATGAGGGGTGAAACCCCGAAACCGGTCCTAGGATGCTTGTTTCCGGTCCAGGGAGAACCTGGCCTGGCAGTTCGGGCTGGACTGTTCCCATGGGGAACAGGGTCAAGACTGATTTGCATATGGCTGGGTTTAAACTGGAATGGCATGGGGAGTAAAAAACAATGGATTTAGGCCCAGATCTCTGTACTGGGTTGAATGTTTGACATTGATCAGCATTCTGTCCATCAATTGTTCTTTTTGCATTAGTCACCCCGAGTGGGACAGGTATGCCCAGACGTGGGTCCTGTGCTCTCCATGCCACTGAAGTCAAGCTAGCCTGGCTGATGAGGGGTGAAACTCCGAAACCGGTCCTAGGATGCTTGTTTACAGTCCAGGGAGAACCTGGCCTGGCAGTTCGGGCTGGACTGTTCCCATGGGGAACAGGGTCAAGACTGATTTGCATATGGCTGGGTTTAAACTAGAATGGCATGGGGAGCAAAAAAACGATGGATTTAGGCCCAGATCTCTGTACTGGGGTGAATGTTTGACATTGATCAGTATTCTGTCCATCAATTGCTCTTTTTGCAGGTTCTCCGAGAGGGGTATTTCACCCGCTCAGTTCTACTGGACTCTTTGGTTTGAGCCTATTCACTGACCTAATAGGTACAGTTCTGGTATCTATTCAAAAGGTGAGGAATCTGCGATTATAAATCTCTATCAGAAAAATAAGTTACTTATCTTCAGTAATGCTCTTTCTAGTGGAGACTCTGTTTACTGTAGATTCCTCACTGACCTTTCCATCCTCCCCGTTCTGCGAATTATACTCTATCCATTAATAAGACACTGAGTCTAGGAATCTGCACACTTATCAGACCCAATTTGCTACTGGCGCTCTGCGTGTGGGGGCATGGACAGTCTTGAAAGCAACTGACGTCAGCGTGTGGGAGTGGTGCCTATATAAGCTCCACACGTCATTTCTGAGTAGAACAGCGTCAGTGCACAGCGCCACCTTCTTGCACGCAGAAGTACTGCTGAATAAAGTTTCCAAATTCAGTCTAATGCCTGGGGAATATTCAAAAGGTGAGAAAAATTCAGTAAGACAGAGTCTCTACCATAAAGAGCATTACCGGAGGTAAGTTGTTCATTTATATGCTTATAGAAACCCACACATCAGCCCTCTTGTATGGTAGGAAAAAACAACACTTCAGGATTATTCTTGCGAGTTGCTTTTATTTAAAGCTAGTGACACATTTTGGCTGTTCCACATCTTTACAAGCAGAAGCATTTTCTTCCAGTTGCTGAATTTGACCGGCTGGATACATCACGTTTCAGTGGACATAGACAAAGTGCTAACAGTGCGCGAGTGTGTACAAATGGTATTTAAATAAAAGGGGTTGAAAGTGCAATCAATGAAACAAATAAAGATTGGATCTATTATATGCATTCAGTTAATAATTCTTACCCATAGAATTGCCATGTCCTATGGTCAAAAATTCATTAAATGGACTGCAATAGATATAGAAGAAAGACACGTTTTTCATGAGGGAGTTCGACCATAATTAGTTTGTTTTAACAATACAATAAGTTTGCTGAATTTTGAAATTAGGTCCATGTGGTCAAATTATATGGAACTTATACAACAGATATAGTCGGGTTATTAAATTGTATACATCTTCGAGATTCATTCCTTGTGACACACATAGAGGAAAGACTTGCATAACATTCTGATTCTTTCTTCCATCAATCAGTATTCAAAATTATCCTTATCTAATGTATGGAAAATCAATTACAATTTATCGTATATATTTAGTGTATTATTTACAGATCACATGCTATAAAGTGCACCGCAGTTGCGGTCTTGTGGAAGCGACTGGCTTGCTTACAAGGGAACTATATATATATTTTTCAGAGACTATATTACCCAGTGGCGGTCACCACTAGGTAGTTATAGTTAGGATTGTGGTTTTTTTGTTGCTAATAACTTTGGCGCCATTTGACAAATCTCCATGAAACTTTCCAAAGAAATGCTACTTTTATACTAGTTTGCACATGGAAAGTTTCGGGGTGATCCATCAAGCAGGGGCCTAGAAAAAAGGAGGGTTCTAAAATGTTTTTCCCCATTCAATTTTCCATAGGAACTTTAGACACAGCTACAGCCAAAACCGCTAAACAGATTTTCACAAAATTTGGCAGAAAGCTAGATCTTGGTACAGAAAGAGTGCTTTTTGTTGTGTTTTGGTGTAAATCCATTCCATAGAATTGGAGAAATTAATTTTCAAAGAAATTGTACATATCACTCTGCGGAGGCTCCGCGGAACCAACAGATCTCCTCCTGAGATCTGATTGGCTGCCACCAAATAATCCAGAAAGTGGTGGCAGCCATGTTAGGACTCAGGACTCAGATCCCACTTTTGGGAGAGGGCCCCCCTCCATGAGTGTCTAAGAGGCCCCGGGGACCCCATCCCCCAGGGCCGAGGCAACTATTTAGCCCGTGGACACCCATCCCCCAGAAATGAAATGTATTAAAGAGGGGAGGGGGGCCAGGCGGCCCCATTCCCAGAGCCAAAAAAAGCCCCAGTGGACCGCATATCCTGGGGCCCAGTAATGAAATGAAGAGAGGGGTGCATACGGCTCTCCACTCTGAGCCTAATTAGGCACTGGGGACCCCATCCCTTGGGGTTGAAATGTAAATTAAGGGGGAGAGAGGCCACGCAGCTCCCGTTCTCAAGCTTTAAAGAGGCCCTGGGGACCCCAATCCCCCAAGGCCTTGACACTTTTTTAAAAGGGGTGGGGCACTCAGCCCCCCTCCCTGAGCCTTTACAGGCCCCGGAGACCCCATCCCTTTGGATCGGCTCACTAACTGTGTCCCGGGGAGCCCACCCTCGGGACACAGTAGCTTCCCTGCCTGCACCAGCACGCGCATGAAAACATGTTTGCTGCTGTCTGGCAAATGGAAACAAACACTAAGCCTGCTCCCAGCCGGCAGGAGTTTTAGACATGCTACTGCCGACTGGGAGCAGACTGTTCTATTAACAAAACAAATATTGCTCCTGCCTGGAGGAAGCATGTAAAAAGCAGCTGCTTCCTCCAGGCGGGAGCAACGCTGGCTCCTGCACAATGCTGGGAGCCGGCTAGGGCAGTAGGAGCCCTGGGGCCCCCGTAGCCCCCAACATGTTGGCTGGAGGATGCCCCGGGGGATGGGGTCCCCCGAGGCCTAATGAGGCTCCGGATGGGGGCCCCACAGGTCCCCTCCCCCTTTTTAATAGAATTTGGCTCCGGGGGATGGTTGTCCCCGAGGGCTAATGGGGCGCGGGGAGGAGGCCAGCGGAGCCCTCCTTCCCTTTTATTAATTGAATTTGGCCATGGGGGATGGGGTCCCAAGGGCTTAATTAGGCTCAGGTAGGGAGGGTCACAAGCCCCCTCCTCTTTTTAATGGAATTCGGCCCTGGGGACGGGGTCCACAGGCTTATTAAGGCTTGGGGAGGGGGGCTGAACGCCCCCTCCCCTTAATATATCTGTTTTGGCCCTGTAAGATGGGGTCCCTGTGGCCCAAAGACCAACCCTACGCTATGCTTGCCATAGGCTATGCACGGTGTGTGGCTGGTTACCTGCAGCCAACATTTCACCACGCACAGCCAAAGGCTGTGCACAGCGTGGGGTTGGTAGCCCACTGGGGGCTGAGGTCCTGCGGCCAACCTCTGGCACCGCACGGCCAAAGGCCATGCTCAAGTGTGGGGTTGGCTGCCTCTGGGTGGGTTGGCCACAGACCAGGCCCTGTGGCCAACCCCCCGCTGTGCTCAGCCAAAGGAGTGGGGTTGGCTGCCTGCAAGGGCAGTTGGCCACAGGTGCAGCCAACCTCGCAGAATGGGGTTGGCTCCCAGCGGTGGGTTGGCTGCAGGGACTGGTTGCCTTTGACTGTGTGCGGCAGGGGTTTGGCGTTCTGTATAGTAATAAAATATTACTTTATGTTAAAAAAAACTAGAAATTCACTGAAAAAACAAAGGTTAAAGTAACGTTATATTTCAGTGAAATGTTCAGTAACAATGTAATGTTTTAAACTAAAAAAAATACAGAAAATCACTAGTTATAATTATAGTTATCTCAAGTAACTAACTTGTGCCCTAAGGTAACTAAAACTCTTGCCCTCACCGTGCACTGCTAATTACCCCACATATTACATCACTCATGACATCTTCTATGACATCATTGATAATTGCTGAAAATCTTAGCACCACTCCCCATCGTCAAAAACTCTGAAATATTAGGCAGAGGATATTTGTCTACTAATACGCACTTGTTGAGCTGCCTGAGGGCCACACACAACCTCAGCGAGCCATCGGCCTTCCTTTTCCTTGCAGCTACAACTGGAGCCAACCATGAAGTCCCTTAAACTTCCTCTATAATACCTTGAGATTTAAGCTTTTCCAATTCATTACACATCTCTTCTCTTACTGTAAAAGAACATTGCGGACTTTACAGGAAATAGGAACAGAACCTGCTGCAAGTTTAATTTTGTGACAGTAACCTTTTAAACAACCTAGTTTTCCACCAAAGACTTGAGGAAATTCTTCCTTCAATTTTTCTTGTAAGGAGACATCATGCCCCACAAGTTTAACAGGTTGTATATTCTTAAGAATAATGGGGGGATCACTATCGGGATCTAACATGACACCTAGGTCTTTTTGGTGCCACCAACTCAAAATGCTATCACCTTTCTTTGAAACACAGATCTTACCAGAGGTGTAACGACCCTCATATTCCACCAGCCCTAAAAAATACCCATGTTAAAAGGTTATCTTGAAGTGAAGTCATCAATGAAGTAAGCAGGTCTTGTATTTTCATAGGAAGAATTTATTAGATGCAACTCAAGAAGAACATCTCAGCCACCCAACAAGCTCTGCCTCGGGAACCGTTTGAATATACACATTCTATTGCCAGCACAGGCTGGCAAGAATTCTGAAACCTCTACATGTGATGTCATGAAGAGGCAAGGTGAAGGCACATTACCACACATCTCCCTTACTAATACAAAAACAAACAGAAGATAAGTTAAAAGAAAAGGAAGATAACAAGCATAAAAAATGTAATACAGGTTATGCAACAATGAAATATAATAAAAGTGCAGGAAAGAATTTACACCACATAGTCTTACAAATATAGAGGAGGACGAGTTGTTCTTTCTGATCTTCTCCTCGAGGCCACATCACACTTATTTCCACCCTCAACACCATCCTCATCAGAATTAATGTCACTACCCACCTACCTTCCTTCCCTTGCACACAACAACTCTGCCAAGATTCCACACCCTATGATCAGAAGTTTTGACTGCGTTGTTAAACAATAACCTTCAAGGGTTTGGTAAACTTGAAACCAGTAGCACACCATCCAGGTTTTTTAATAACCACAAAGTGACCCACAGCAACCTTTGTGTTTTTGACAGCATGCCTTAAATCATATTGCATTTTGCTACTCAAATACTTTTCATCTTCTCTTAATTTCCAATTTTCCATATCTGAGTCAACACGTTTCCCAGAAAGAAATTTATTAACCCATGAAGGTTCCAAGAAAGTATCAGGTTGTCTTCCACTGAAATAGGAAGAAAGGAGATTTACCCATAGTCGTGTGAGCAGTAAATCTGTATACACCGACCCTTTTTAAAACCTCCTCTTTCCAGTTAAGACAATTGTTCTTAGCCAACGAGATCGTCTCCTTCAGGACACGATTAAACCTTTCTACAGTTCCATTTGACTCAGGATGGTAAAGAGCACATTTCTTATGTATAACTCCACACCCCATAAGAAATTCTTCCATTTCTTTCGAGACAAGCTGTACTCCATTGTCAGTCAACAGTGTCTCTGGTAACCCTTCTCTGCTAAACAATACTTTAAGAAAGTTGATTACAGTTTTAGTGTCTACAACCCTTGAGAAACTTATCTCTGGCCACCTGGGGTAAAGATCCATCATAACAATGACATAAATGTCCAGGCCATCACCCTGTACAGGACCCAAAATGTCCAAAGCAATGTCTTTCCATGGACCACTTGGACGTGTGCGAATTACCATGGATTGAGTCCTAGTTTTCATACTTTTCTCACTCAGAGAACATTGCACACAATCTCTCACTAGACGTTCAACTTGTAGGTCCATACCAGACCACCAATAGGTAGACCGTAATCTCTCTTTGGTTTTGGAAATGCCCAAATGAGATTTATGATCCAGTTCCATTAATTCTTCACGTAAGATAACTGGAGGCACAAGTCTATGGCCTCTCAACAACAAGCCTTCACTAGAGGATAGTTGATCCCTTACACACCAAAACTCATTACAACATGCACCTCCTTGTTCTTTATTATGCCAACCAGAGCAAATGAGTTTCATAACGTTCTGAAGAACTTCATCCTCCCGACAAGTTTCATGCCATCGTTCCCATGAAATAGTTTCATACTCAATTTCACAAACAGAATCAGAAGATCTTTTGTAAGATAGATCACTCTGTTCAGTATCCAATTGTGAATCAGCATTTGTTACAGGAACTAACCTGGACAGTGTATCAGCCACGATATTCTCAGACCCAGGAATAAAATTAATGATGGGAAAACTGTGCATGGCAGGGGTGCAAGTTAGTTGCTTGCGATAACTAAACTGGTGAATTTCTGTGGTTTTTAGAGTTTAAAACGGTACGCTGTTACTCAACATTTCACCTAACTATAATGTTGTTACTGAGAGGTCATGCGAGGAGGGGAGTTGGCTACAGGGCTTTGACTGCGCTGTTCAGTCTGGCTTGACTGAACACCTGGCTAGGGTGGACAGGATAGTGACACTTTTGGCCCAACATGGGTAAAAAATCAATGTTAAGAAGTCTGAAATTTCTAGAATATGAATTATCCAGTCAGGGTAAAGGCTTAGCCCATTACTTCCTACAGAGGTGCGCAACTTTACAGCTTTCAAACATATTAAGGAAGTTACAAGTGCTAATGGGATTGTTTAACTTCGGTAGAGATTACTTGCCACATTATGCTGAGCGAGTGAAGGTGAAGCCCTCATATGAATTAATCACTCCCACATTTTTTGAAAAATATTGGACAAAGCACACATAATTATCTTAAGTGAGCCGCAAGCAGACATGTTAAGAGACCAAATATTTACAGACACGAGATAACAAAACAAACCTAGTGATTAGGGTCCAGTTTTGTTGCCCACGTCCGTTTTTCCTCCTTGGATAGGCCAACAATGGTGTCCGATGACCATTTTAACTTCTTGCCATTGATATTATGCATGGCATGCTGTAATGTGTCTGTTGGCTCATGGTGGTCAATTGTTATGGCGAGGAATAGTTCTTGTGGTAAGTGGTCACTTTCACTTCTTGCAGTAATCTGAAACCTGGAGATTAGGTGAAACAAGGGGGACGAAAGGTCTGTGAAGTCGATTAGCGTGCGCGCCTTCTGATTGTGAAAGCAAAAAGAGGGCGGATGATCAGTGTGGAAGCGCCATTAGTGGCACACAGGTTCATAAACTCCAGTTTGTTAATCATTGATCTGCCATGTTTATCAGTTTTGAAAGCCTGACTCGGAACCTCAGTACAATATAATGGTGGTCATGGTAGCAACTTTCTTTTACAGAAGAAAAATAGCAAAACATTCACCACTCCTGCTTATGTATGATGCTCAAATCAGATTTTTAATCCTAAAAATGAAAGGCATCAAATGCAATATAACGTCAAAGCATTTCTTAGAGGAAACACAGTTGCTCAAAATACGTAGCAGTGCGATAAATATTTACAGTGCTCTTGGTGTGAAGGAAGAAGAAGAAGAAGGGTTAGGGTAAATGGTGGTGAATCTGTAGGTAAAGGACAGGGTAAAGGTATAGTGACATATATACATCGTATCTACATGAGGTTAGACCAGGGGTCTCCAACCTTTTGTGTAGTGAGAGCTACTTCTGGTCCGTGAAAACCGTCATGAGCTACTAAACCCCAAGCAATTCGCGTATTTTTCCGAGAGACCCCCGCGCCAAATCTAATAGCTAAAAAGTGGGCCACATTTGCAAATTAAGTTTTAAACTGTAATGTAAAGACATGTTGTATAGGAGGTGATTTTCAAGGTATGGAAGACTCAATCAATCAATCACAGAATTTGTAGAGCGCACTACTTACCCGCGAGGGTCTCAAGGCGCTGGGGAGACTAGTCTATTTGTGCTTGCAGCACGCAATGTTTGGTAATATCAGAAAAATTAATAATAAAAACCAGCCCACCAGCCAATGAAATCAGCACACAAATAGCCAAAAAACCACAGAAGCATTGGCACAGCCCACCAGCCAATAAAATCAGCCCACAAACAGCCCAAAAAACAACCAATGCACTGATCTGTCAGGCCAGCCCTTCGGATAGGGCCTGGTTCACCTGTAGGCCATAACCACCCCACTGATCTCTCGAGTGCAGTCCTATCAAATGGCGTCACTCCCACATGTACATATGGTTTAATAGTCAATAATGTTGCACATTTAACAATTGTGGCCATATACCAAGTGCACATTACAAACAGACATACTTTTCTGGCTCATGGCAGTGTTGTCAGGGCATCATAGGTGAGGAAAAGTTTATGTTTAAAAACTACAGTTTTTACCCAATCATGTCAACTCTGTGATATAACCCACTGTAGATACCATCTTACCTGCTTCTCCGATCAAATATGAAGGTGACAGGCTGAAGGCAGGTGATCCGGTCGTTCAATACAACTTGCACCACCTGCACCAGCAATTGTTGCGCACAATGAAAAGCGCGGTGCCAGGGTGGGAAAGGCAGGGGGCACACAGTTGTATGCTGATGTTGTGAACTCGCTCCTTGCAACTTAATTGGAGGCCTGCCTTAATTAGTCACTACTACTATAACCTTGAGGCACTACAGAGGTGATGTGGTCCACCCATGCTGACAGTTTAATTAAGTTTGGGCAAGCCGGTTTTAGTACACGAAGGGCAAGAGAGGACATAGGGGGCCCGAGTAATGTTCTACTATTGCAGGCCTGTACTATTGTCAGCCCAGGGATTGGGTTTCTTTCTATGACACACAGGAGCTCCTGGCTCCCTTTTTCACCTCCTATGCAGAGGACTCTGCTATTCAGAGACTCGATACATACAGCTATCACAAGCCTGAGCTATCAGATGCTGGGCTCTTCTGTTAATACTTTGTTGGTCAATCATGAATGCAACCAACGCAGGTCCGGCTCTAGGACGGTGTGATTTATGACACCACACCAGGCCACAGGGTGCCTCGTCACTTTGTATGGCGCCACTCATTTGAGGGCGGTTAGGGACTGGTGTGCAGACAGCAAAAGCTTATTGCTTTCACATTGCTTCACTGAAGTCTCATGCTCGCCTTTCATTTCTGATACCAGGGCTTCAAGAGCAGTCATGCTCCTTCAAGCACGCTTATCAAGACGCTCTGGAATGGATGTTTACAGACGTCTTGAATTGAATATCAATCAGTGTGTGCCGGGTACCATAACTTCAATGCTCTTTTCAAGCGGCACACCGTGAAAAAATTGCTTCGAGTTTAATATGCTTTCTTGAAGATGTGGCATGGCGCATCATGAGAGCTGTCACAGTACTCAACGGGGTACATTCAACGAGGTGCCATCAACGAGATATGTTACTCTAAAAGTGTGCACGATGATACAGTGCACATTGGCATGATGTGTAGTCATTCTGTTTAATGCACAACAATGCTAAAAAAAAAAAGAGAAGCTTTGAATTGGCATCCTTTGTTTAAGTGAGGAGAAACTGCTAGTGTGAGAAAGTAAAATGCTATAAAACACAAAATAAATTTTACTTTAGAATGTTACTGTGTTGTCTCTGATTTTGGAATTTGTTCGTAATTTCAGAACGTGCCCTTTGATTTTGCCCAGTCTTTGAGTAATGTACAAACATTTTTGGCATGAACTTGAGAAGAGAATTTTTAACTTGGGAAAGATGTTTGGGGGCTTAAATACATACAAATGGGAACTCCTCACACTGCCCACAAGTACCAGTCCCTCAATGCTAATTAATGACCGCTATTTACACGACCCAACGGTGGCAGCATCTCTCTGCCAACCAGTACGCTTTCATCACACTGTCCCCCAGTCCCAGCTATTCACACTCCCCACCAATTCTAGCACTCGACACTGCTCATTAGTGACAGCAACGTCTGTGGCCTACCAGTGCCCTCTTCTTACACTTCTCAGTAGTGCCTATCCCCACACTGCCTGTTAGTGCCATCAATATACACTTCCAGCCGGGGGCCTGGCCTGGATTCTGTCCACCACCACCTATCACTATTCATTGCTACAGTGGTTGTCAGTGCCTCCTTACACTGGGAAGTAATGCCAACTCTTCACACTGCCCGTTTCGCTGTGCTTTGCATGGTTGACTCCTGCCTAGGGATTTACGTGAAAAACAATAAGGATAAACAACGAAATAACAAATATACCTTTGGCAGTTCAGCCTGAAAGCTAATGCAATCAACCCCAGCTCCGATTGGAGCAGCTCAACCGCTGTGGTACTGGCTAAAGATAATGGCGCCTTGCAGCTGCAAGCTTCACTTTTCACCAGCAGCTTTTTCTCCATTCCTTCCCACCCCCGACTAGCGCACCACAAAGCATCACGGGGACTGTTTTTAAAGCTTCTGATTTAAGGAGAGAGTTTGGGAGAACCCCGTGTGGTCGAGTTTTATTAGATGGAGATCCTGCTACATATACTCTCTGAGAGAGCCCCTATATACCTAGTGCACGTGCCTGCCTCTTCCAGCTGTTCTGTCTGTCCCAGGGCACCCCGGGGCCTCTGCCTCCCTTCACAGATCACTGACTGTAGACCTGCCTCCTTAGACCCGGCAGGCACAGAAGAGGCCTCCACCTGGCTGGGAGACCGCACTAATGATGTGAAGTGCTTCATTGGTGTCGCGCTGTGATAATTGCAGCATCTGGAGTGGAATAAGATGGTGTGGGAGCTCGAGAGACGTTTTCCCTTGTGTGGTACAGCAGCACTGCGAGAGGTAACAGTTAACAAAACCAGGGCACGACTGAGGTGTTTATTAGGCAAGCACATGGAAAGAAACCGAAGTATGCCACGTCTGAGTAAAATCATTTATCTAGTAGTGTTGTAAAGTTTACTTTTACCAGCTTAAGTGTTGCGGGTCCAGGCCCCAGGGTGTGCTCCCACGGCTTGCCTGCTGCTCTGATGAAATATAAGGTGGCAGGCTGTACTGATGGCGCGGGTCCCGGCAGTTCTATACTGCTTGCGCGACCTGGAAACCAGCTGCTCTGCCCTGCCATGCCTGCTTCAGCTCCGCACTAGCACCTTTTGCGCTCGTGATAAACAATGAACAGCGCGGTGCCAGTGAGGAAAAGGCAGGGCGCATAGTCGGGACGCTGATCTCCACGTAGAAGAGGAACGCTCATCCTCTTCGCCCAACCCGCCCCAGCTAAGCTCAAAGCCAATCTGAGCTGCTGGTTTGGGTGAGGGCGGGCAACGCTGCCTGAAAAAGCCTAAACAGCCCAAACAACACTAAAGGGCTACTAAATTGAGCAGCAAGTGTCACGAGCTACTCACAGGGTCTCGGCGAGCTACCGGTAGCTCGCGATCGACCGGTTGGAGACCCCTGGGTTAGACCTTTCCAGCCTAACATAGGTCAAATGTTCCTGAATGTAAACATAGCTCAAATGTACATGTTATTCGTAATAATCAATCGTTTGAGCTTGTGGTTAGGTTGTCAGTTGTCAACGTTTCGACCCCTAAAGTTGAGGGTGAATTAATCCTCACGTTGGGGTCTTCGTCAGGACAGGGCTGGGAAGAGCACCTACGAGTAATCAAAAAAGCGTGTAAGTGAGGTGGTGGTATTTACAGAGGAGGGGTGAGTGCTCTTAGGTGAATGAGGTAACAAATACATACTTGTAGAAAGGCACGATCAGTGTGTCTTCCAGGGAGTGATGGGCTAGGCGTAGTTCCTAAAAGCAAAAGGAAGGGAAACCGGATCAGTTTAAAAGGTCCGAAGGGGTGGTGAGAAAACTCACTCTCTAGGACTGGCCATAGAATGGACACTTACTGTGTAGGAAAAAGGTTGCTTCTGAGGTCGTTAGTCTCTAGCAGCAGGGAATCAATCCAATCAATATCTAGTACAAGGAGAGGGGGTCATTAGGATCAACTCTAAAGGAAGCACGGACTGTCTAAACATCAAAATAGACTAGATCTAAACTGGGGTTGAGCTGTACGCAGTGTCGAATGTGCGGGCATACATGTCACGTAGCAGTGACCCGATAAAGACAAAATGAGTGCGATCAGGATATGCCCGATCTGGTGTGGTGACAGAATCTACACCGTGATGGGCATCGTTTAGTGAGAAAGCATTTGTTTGGTTGCCACGATGTTTAAAAAAGCAGAGAAGACTCAATGCTAAATCATGCAGGTGTCTAACCGTGCGTGGCTACACCATTCTGTAAACGAAGGTGACTCAGTCCTAAAGCTACTTTAATGACGGCGTGTGCGTAGCCACAGTGCTCATAAAAATACGATGACCCAGTCTTAGTTAGTTCTAGTGTCAGCGCGTGCCGTGCATACTGACCAAAAAGTGAAAGCAACCCATTACGAGGTACAGTAGTTGCGAAAAGCTCCTCATCACATTAACAAAAACCCGATCTGGTCGGGGATCCCTTGGGATAAGGCTTACCTCTCAGTTGGCCGTCCGGCTCAGGAATGAGCCCGAGTGCCAGATCTCAAGCTTAATGTAGTGAAGATTTACGGCGTGCGTGCACCACGAGGTGCAGCCGCTAAGTGTTATCTCGGGGGCTCGTCAGCCGACAGCCAATGATGGGACAGGCAGACGTCATTGTCTACAGGGAGAAATCTCATGTCGAGAAACGAATGGAACGGGCTGTATTAACGGTGTGTTTACAAGGGAAATGCGTCACCCATGCAAAGACGCTGTTCTATCTCCTATGATAAATAGTCGGTTAAATTACTCAAGTCCCGATGTGTTCTACGGTGCTGATATTTGTCTAGGGACCTGTACATAGGTTGTGAACACCACATCCAGGGAGTGTGCGGGTGACGCACATTGTGCAGCTAGGTACTCAGGCGAGTGTTTTCGACTTATATCGGTACAGGAAAATGCATAATCTAGATCTAAGACCAACACGTAGAGTCACCACATAACATCATTATAAGCAGTGCAGTCTGTAGCAGGGTTCAGGACAACGATATGCAATATCTGGGTCACAGTACCATCATAATATTAACATTTCAACAGTGCGGTCCTATGAAATATTGAGGGCAAAGGTATTGACTTAGATCACATTAAAATTTGGGTGTGTGTTGTATGTAGCAAGTTTCCGGGCAACGATATGCCATATCTGGGCACATCATACAGTACCATCATAGTATTAGCATTTCAGTAGTGCGGGCCTATGAAAGATTAAGGGCAATGGTATTATTTTAGATCACATTGTGTGTTGTATGTGTGGAACATATGCAAAATCCTGCATGAGTTCAGTCACCCATGTGTAACATGCAGTTATTCAGTTGATAGTCCAGCCAACTGGGCATTCGTACCATCTTGCTCATTCAATCCATTAGCCACTGTGTCCAAGAGGTACATCCACTTGCACTCCCTTAAGTTGAGAATAGGGCATAGATCTCCCCCTCGTTGTCCCAATGATACCTTCTCAAGTACCACCCACCTGATGGATTCGGGTGTGTGTGTGTGGTTTGTAAAATGTTCCACAAGTGGGGCCCCTATAGTCTTGCATCAGATCCTGCTACAGTGCTGTAAGATCCGTGTTTTGATCTTTTGTCTTGTTTGTCCCACGTATAGCTGGTTGCACGGGCACAGAATCGCATATATTACATCACATGTATTACAGTTGGTATGAGCTTTAAGGTCAATTGTGTGATGTTTATAGCAGAACGTTTTGGTTTCAATGGCCATCGTGCACGCCTTACATTTGGTACATTTGTAGTTACCCACCACTTCAGGTAGGTTCCACATTCTTTGGATGGTCTGTTTCGGTGGCATGTCCAAGAGTGAGCGGACGACATGATCTCTAATGTTTTTGGCCTTTTTGAAAGCATGCATTGGGGGATCGTGGACTTCCAGCTCGTCTGAGATTAGTCCCCAGTGTCCATTGATGATTTTTTTAATGTCGTTGCTCCTGGTGCAGTATGTGGTTACACATATCATTCTGTTGTTTTCCATTTGACATTGTTTCGGTATCAGTAGTGTCTCTCTATTGTTGTACCAGGCTCTTTTTCTGGCTCTTTTCACAAGTCTTTACGGATAACCCCGTTCCGGGAGGCGTGTGATCAGGTTGTCCGATTCACTGAAGAAATCATCTTTCAGTGAGCAATTCCTCCGTATACGGAGGAACTGGCCGAAAGGCAGGTTATCCCGGAGTCCCCGGGTGTGGTGGCTAGTATACCTCAGCAGGGTATTTCGTTCTGCCGGTTTCCTATACAGGGTGGTATATAGGTGGTCTCCTGATACCTTGATACTGATATCCAAGAAATCAATGGTATGTCTGAAACCACGAGAACATATCTCCGAGACACAATGCAGGTGATTAACCTGGTAGACGATATGAAATTTGACCAAAACAAACAACTACTAGTGACACTAGATATCGTCTCACTCTATACGAGTATTCCCCAACAACCAGCTTTGGACTCCATGAAACGAGCACTAGACAGAAGACCTCAACCTACCAATGTCCCTACGGATTTCATAGTGGAACTCTTGGAGGTAGCTATGATGATGAATTATTTCATCTTCCAAAATGACTTCTTCATTCAAAGCAAAGGAGTCGCGATGGGGGCAGCCTTCGCCCCGGACCTAGCGATCCTCTTCATGGACAATTTTGAGGACAACTACATTTTTTCGACAGCCAATCCATTCGGGAACCACATCACCGAATGGAGAAGATACATAGATGATGTGCTTCTTATTTGGACAGGAGATGAGATCGAACGAGCTTTTTTGACTGGCTGAACACCTGCTCCAACGACATTGAGTTCACTGTGCAGTGGGACAGACATACCATTGATTTCTTGGATATCAGTATCAAGGTATCAGGAGACTACCTATATACCACCCTGTATAGGAAACCGGCAGAACGAAATACCCTGCTGAGGTATACTAGCCACCACACCCGGGGACTCCGGGATAACCTGCCTTTCGGCCAGTTCCTCCGTATACGGAGGAATTGCTCACTGAAAGATGATTTCTTCCGCGAATCGGACAACCTGATCACACGCCTCCTGGAACGGGGTTATCCGAAAAGACTTGTGAAAAGAGCCCGAAAAAGAGCCATGGACACTGGGGACTAATCTCAGACGAGCTGGAAGTCCACGATCCCCCAATGCATGCTTTCAAAAAGGCCAAAAACATTAGAGATCATGTCGTCCGCTCACTCTTGGACATGCCACCGAAACAGACCATCCAAAGAATGTGGAACCTACCTGAAGTGGTGGGTAACTACAAATGTACCAAATGTAAGGCATGCACGATGGCCATCGAAACCAAAACGTTCTGCTATAAAAATCACACAATTGACCTTAAAGCACATACCAACTGTAATACATGTGATGTAATATAAGCGATTCTGTGCCCGTGCAACCAGCTATACGTGGGACAAACAAGACAAAAGATCAAAACACGGATCTTACAGCACTGTAGCAGGATCCGATGCAAGACTATAGGGGCCCCACTTGTGGAACATTTTACAAACCACACACACACACCCGAATCCATCAGGTGGGTGGTACTTGAGAAGGTATCATTGGGACAACGAGGGGGAGATCTATGCCCTATTCTCAACCTAAGGGAGTGCGAGTGGATGTACCTCTTGGACACAGTGGCTAATGGATTGAATGAGCAAGATGGTACGAATGCCCAGTTGGCTGGACTATCAACTGAATAACTGCATGTTACACATGGGTGACTGAACCCATGCAGGATTTTGCATATGTTCCACACATACAACACACAATGTGATCTAAAATAATACCATTGCCCTTAATCTTTCATAGGCCCGCACTACTGAAATGCTAATACCATGATGGTACTGTATGATGTACCCAGATATGGCATATCGTTGCCCGAAAACTTGCTACATACAACACACACACAAATTGTAATGTGATCTAAGGCAATACCTTTGCCCTCAATATTTCATAGGACCGCACTGTTGAAATGTTAATATTATGATGGTACTGTATGATGTGACCCAGATATTGCATATCGTTGTCCTGAACCCTGCTACAGACTGCACTGCTTATAATGATGTTATGTGGTGACTCTACGTGTTGGACTTAGATCTAGATTATGCATTTTCCTGTACCGATATAAGTTGAAAACACTCGCCTGAGTACCTAGCTGCACAATGTGTGACACCTGCACACTCCCTGGATGGGCGTCACAACCTATGTACAGGTCCCTAGACAAATATCAGCACCGTAGAACACATCGGGACTTGAGTAATTTAACCGACTATTTATCATAGGAGATAGAACAGCGTCTTTGCATGGGTGACGCATTTCCCTTGTAAACACAACGTTAATACAGCCCGTTCCATTAGTTTCTCGACATGAGATTTCTCCCCGTAGACAATGACGTCTGCCTGTCTCATCATTGGCTGTCGGCTGACGAGCCCCCGAGACAACACTTAGCGGCTGCACCTCGCGGTGCACGCACGCAGTAAATCTTCACTACATTAAGCTTGAGATCTGGCACTTGGGCTCATTCCTGAGTCGGACGGCCAACTGAGAGCTAAGCCTTATCCCACGGGATCCCCGACCAGATCGGGTTTTTGTTAATGTGACGAGGAGCTTTTCGCAACTACTGTACCTCGTAATGGGTTGCTTTCACTTTTTGGTCAGTATGCACGGCACGCGCTGACACTAGAACTAACTAAGACTGGGTCATCGTATTTTTATGAGCACTGTGGCTACGCACACGCTGTCATTAAAGTAGCTTTAGGACTGAGTCACCTTCATTTACAGAATGGTGTAGCCACGCACGGTTAGACACCTCATGATTTAGCATTGAGTCTTCTCTGCTTTTTTAAACATCGTGGCAACCAAACAAATGCTTTCTCACTAAACGATGCCCATCACGGTGTAGATTCTGTCACCACACCAGATCGGGCATATCCTGATCGCACTCATTTTGTCTTTATCGAGTCACTGCTACGTGACATTTATGCCCGCACATTCGACACTGCGTACAGCTCAACCCCAGTTTAGATCTAGTCTATTTTGATGTTTAGACAGTCCGTGCTTCCTTTAGAGTTGATCCTAATGACCCCCTCTCCTTGTACTAGATATTGATTGGATTGATTCCCTGCTGCGAGAGACTAACGACCTCGGAAGCAACCTTTTTCCTACACAGTAAGTGTCCATTCTATGGCCAGTCCTAGAGAGTGAGTTTTCTCACCACCCCTTTGGACCTTTTAAACTGATCCGGTTTCCCTTCCTTTTGCTTTTAGGAGCTACGCCTAGCCCATCACACCCTGGAAGACACACTGATTGTGCCTTTCTACAAGTATGTATTTGTTACCTCATTCACCTAAGAGCACTCACCTCTCCTCTGTAAATACCACCACCTCACTTACACGCTTTTTTGATTACTTGTAGGTGCTCTTCCCAGCCCTGTCCTGACGAAGACCCCAACGTGAGGATTAATTCACCCTCAACTTTAGGGGTCGAAACGTTGACAACTGACAACCTAACCACAAGCTCAAATGATTATTACGAATAATATGTACATTTGAGCTATGTTTACATTCAGGAACATTTGACCTATGTTAGGCTGGAAAGGTCTAACCTCATGTAGATATGATGTATATATGTCACAATACCTTTACCCTGTCCTTTACCCACAGATTCACCACCATTTACCCTACCCCTTCTTCTTCTTCTTCCTTCACACCAAGAGCACTGTAAATATTTATCGCACTGCTACGTATTTTGAGCAACTGTGTTGCCTCTAAGAAATGCTTTGACGTTATATTGCATTTGATGCCTTTCATTTTTAGGATTAAAAATCTGATTTGAGCATCATACATAAGCAGGTGTGGTGAATGTTTTGCTATTTTTGTTCTGTAAAAGAAAGTTGCTACCACGACCACCATTATATTGTACTGTAATACTGACCCAGGTCTGGTAGTTTTACGTGGGTTACCCCGTTAAAACTCAACACATGACTCGGAACTTGGCCGGGAATCTGTCAGAAAGTGTTCTGAGCCACAAAAGCTTCTTCAGTACATTCGGTGCCCAGCAAGTTCATGTTGAAGTCCCCAGAGAGAATTATTTCACAGGGAGGGGGACCGGGACCGTTGAACTCGACAATTTCCTTGGCCAGGTGATCTTTGGCCGCCAGTTTGAGGTCCTTTTTTGGAGGAATGTAGATGTTCATAAAAGCTAGTTTGAGGCTATGAGAGACCCGAGTCTGGGAACGTAGGACTGTTTGTAAGCTGTTCCAAATAGTTGCTTACTACTTGTGCAGCCGTAGAGGGCTCTTTTTGTGGCTGGAACGGAGTAATTGATGTACCCTGGAATCGTCTGGGCTGTTTTAGCCCATGGTTCCAGCAGCATGATTATTTGAAAAGAAAGTAAGTATTTAAATGTCTCCTTGTCGTCAAGTAGACCGTTGATGTTCCAAGATCCTACATGAAGCTTCCCTGTTGGCAATGAGGCTGTTGACATCAATTTTCTTATTCATAATATTTTTGTTTTTGGATTCAAAGTACCTGGGAGCCAGCTCCAGTCATGAAAATGGGGAGACCCCTGGTTCCTTGCGATGGTAGTAAGGCACCATGCTGGGGTAAGGGCAATGGTGATTTGCTCTGTGCACTTCTTAAACTGCAATTATGTGCATTGTTTGGAGATGTGAGTGCCTGGTTAGCTGTTTGCATGAGTAGGAAGTGGGGTACGCCGGTTCAGTGATAGAAGTAACCTGAATGCCACAGTTTCTAAAGACACCTACTGCTTCCAAAACCTGGTTAGCAGCTGTGCTAGAAGTCCAGGTTACCTTGGAATTGTTTCTATGAGTTGGACAAGGTGGGAGAAACTCAACGAGGCTATGTCAGCTGTGGATAGGTTTGTAGTATCAGGTGTTTGGGTCAGCAGATGAAGAATGTTGCCGCGGTTAAGGAAGTCGAATCCTCTTGACTTATATTCTGGGTACATCAGGGCTGCTCTAATCCTGTCGCAGCTGGGGGTGATGTTAAGGTGCGAGCCAAGGGCTTCATGGCATCAAGGTCGCCTAGGTGCTTGGTTCGCAGATGCTAGCCTTGCCTTGTTGTGGGAGACCTGGTGCTCCGATTTAATGGCTCCAGGGTAGGCTGAGTCCTGCGCGGACCTAACTGTGTGTGTTATGTTTGTCTGGTTTAGCAGTCCCAATTAGTTTCGCTCCCCCGCTTGCAAAGGAATGTCTGTCTGAAAGAGTCCCGCATAGGAAAGGTGCCCTGTTTCCATATGATTTTGAGAGTACATGGGGACAGCCTCCTGGGGCTGCATTGTACTGTTACTCTTGGGGTCCTGAGTAGGGCTCAGAAGGATGTTATCTGTGCCATCCGGATCTCTCACTTGTTCCGCTGTATTGGCCCTATTCTGTGGTTTTGGGTGATTATTCTGGCTGCTGAAAAAGGAGTAAATAGTTTTTCTCACTTTGGCTTTAGCCCCTTGTTTTTGCCCTTTTTGCCAGTTTTTCTGCAGTGGTTCTTTTGACTGTTGTACTGGACAGTTGTTGGAGCATGACTTGAGTCCGAAGGGCTGCCATTAGGATCACCATAAGGACCAGGGGTCGGGCTAGTCTGAGGGCAGAGAGGCTGTGGTGCTTCTTCGGTGGGTTCTGCCAATTGCAGGGTAGCTGCTAGCGGCAGCGAAGCATGCATGAGGGGTGCCTGGTTCACTCTGGGAGGACTCATGATAAGAGATGGTGCCAGATAAGGCACCAGCTGTGGTGAACTGCTGATATCCTTCGTTACAACGTTGCTTGTTGAAGTTATTAGCATCAAGGAGTTCTTTAAATCCTTAAGGATGCTATTCAACATGCCTGGAAGGGTTTCTGGTTTGTCCAGAATTGGGGAGCAAGTGCAAGGACCAGCCGGCGTCCAGACTTCAGTCGTCTTTTGAGCTTTGATTATTAAGTTGTTAAGGTTGGCAATTTTTACGTCTATACCTGATGTAAAGACGGTCAGTGTGTTTAGTAGCTTAACCTGAGTGTCCCTTTTCGTGAACTGATAGTTAAGAGCTTCAACTGTCAGTTGCAGAGTGTTTAGTAAAACTCCCCAGACGTAGCTCGGTTTGGCAGGAGAACATGGCGGCCGCTAGCTGTCGGTCGCTAGGTCCAGCTGATGCGCACCGCCACCACAGACTATAATGACCCCCAAGCCCCCACCTACCTGAATCGAATGTGCCTCACAGAGCTACCAGCTCCGAACTTGATACCGGAGCCGTCGTCGAGGAGCATCTCGCCGCAGAGGCAGAGCGGGGGAAGCCACTGGTCTCGCGCCGCCCTGGAGCTGCAGAAGAGTCGCAGGGCGGCGGTGCGAGGTCTTCGCAGGAATAGCGGAAGCAGCTACAGCACAAGCGCTGTTCCCCTGGCGGCTGTTCGGGACCTGAATGCGAGTACGGCAGAGTTCCCCATTGAGACTACATTAAGAGGCAAAAAAGGCGTGGGCCCCCGCGGTGGCAGGAGGAAAACGGAGGTGAAAGCTGGTAAGGCTGCCATTGGGGAAGACTGTTTGGAGTTTGTAAGGCCCAAGGTGCAAGTGGGGAGGCAGCAGGAGCAAGGGTGTAGGTCAGTAGTAGGACCTACTGGTATTCCATCGAAACCGGAAGCAAGGGGTTCCCCCCTCTTGATAAAGGCTGCATTACCCCTATCTCTATCAAAGCTAGCACGGAGGGTCCTAGAACTAAGGGAGAAGTGGACCAAGACTCTCGGAAAGTACAGAGGGGTGGAAAAAACAGGGGTGATATTTTAAGCCACAAAATTAAAGTTACCCCCTCCCTGCGGACCTTTTTTAAGGTTCTCCCACCGGTAGTTATCCTTAATGGTAAGGAAAAAGACATGGAGAAGCAACCTAGGAATCCTGGAATGCTCGACCAGGGGGTGACTGCTCACTTAATGAAGTCAGCAACAGAAGGTACATCAGGAGGGGTGGCAGGTGATAAAGGTGAGAAGGGGGTGGCCCACAAGGATGACAATGTGCCGGATAGCGACAGGGGGACTCCCTCTTTAGTAGGGCCCCCCAAAACTAACGCTGACCAGGAAGTAGACCAGGAAGTAGACGCTGGTTCCACCAGTACTGGGGCTGGGGGCGGCTCGCTAGAGGATATGTTTGCCTCACTCTCTGGTGATATCAGAAAAGGTTTTGCGGTATCGGAGGCAAACCAGAGCGAGATACGCAACTTCTGTGAAGTACTAGAAAAAAAAAAATAGACTCTCTGACAGCGAGAACACAGTCACTTGAAACTAATGTTGGCGAACTAAGGGCGGACCTAAATGACAGTAAGAAGGAGATAGTAGCTCTGCAGAGGGTGGAGCAGGCGCTGCAGGAAAAGGTGGAACAGCTGGAAAATAATTATAGGAAAAACAATTTGTGCATATTGAATGTTCCCGAGGGACGAGAGGGGGACAGCTTGAAATCATTTGTGGCTTCATTAATAAAGGACACCCTCCAGATAGAAGAAAGTAAAGCAGAAATTGAACAGGACATTCAGCGAATACACAGGGATCCATTCAGAAGAAACCCGAATAGAACGAATCCACGGAAAATCCTTCTCAATTTCCAAATGTACACCCTGAGAGAAAAAATTCTCCTGGGTGCACTGAAAATGAAAACTCTAAGGGGGAAGGATTTCCCCTTTGAAATTAGATCAGACCTGACCCGTGTCACCCTGGACAGACAATGGGAACTCGGAAAGCGTCTCGAGGATTTTCGGAAAACAGGTGCCTCGGCACAACTGAAATTTCCCGCTGCCCTCCGAGTCATGCATAATAACAAAATGCACTTTCTGAAAACTGTCAGAGAGGCTGATGAGCTCCTTGAAGTAATTAAGAAGGGGGGGCGGTACATGGGGAATGACATATAACACAAGAAACGAAGGTATAGGAGATATAATGAAGGGGCATAGGGGGTGGTGTTTTAAGTTTTAATTAATGTAAATATAGGCGGCGGTGTGCAACAAGGGGCTGGGAAGAAAATGGGACCTGTGTTAGGTCCAGCAGGAAGAAGGGAAGGGTTCTCCAGGGGGAGGTGGTAGGGGGCACAGGGTGGGGAGCATGTGGGAAAAAACTACAAAAGAATTCCTCAGAAATCTCAAATAGACAGAATGTAGTTGAGTTACAATATGATGGCCTGTACACACATTGGAAAGATACTGTAGAAGATGACGCAGATCCTATCGTGGAATGTTAACGGGCTCCGCACAAGGGGAAGAAGGGACAGGATCCTACAATATCTCAAAGATTCCCCAGCACAAATCTTAATTTTACAGGAAACTCACTTGGTCATAGAAGAATGTATGAAGTTGTTTAAAAAACAAAGTTGGGTACAACAGGTAGGGTGTACAGAACAGACAGCTAACATAAGAGCGGTAGCAATTGTTGTTAAAAAACAAGGTGGCTGCGTGAGGCTATTAAGTACACGAGTGGATAAATCCGGCAGATGGATTATAGCTGACTTAAAAATAGAGGACCATCCACTAACCTTAGTAGGATATTATGACCCAAATCAAGACGACTGTGAACCCTTAAAGTCTGTTTTCGCGAATTTATTAGATTTCCCAGGCCCGGTGATAATGTCAGGAGATTTTAATATCGTCTTGGATCCAAAGGTGGATAAATCCTGTAATAGTAAGGCTATACGTACCCCGAATTCACAGGCTCTCTTGAGATCCATGATGAGGCAGCATGCTCTTAGCGATTTATGGAGAGAGAGGGTAGCAGCTCGACAAAGTACATCATTCCATAATAAAAAATATGGGCATAGATCAAGGATCGACTATTTTTTGGTAGAATCAAATCTTGAACAAGAGCTGTTAGACATCGAATATCTTCCCGCACACCTATCTGACCACTCAGCAGTATTATTAACACTTAGAAAGAATAGTCGAGACAAAGATAGAAGGTGGACTTTGGATCGCACCATTTTTTCAGAAACAGAAATTATGGATAATCTAAAGATAGATGTAGGGGAGTTCCTTCAGATTAATTATGGTTCCGCCTCAATCGGAACAGTGTGGGATGCGATGAAAGCCTTCATCAGAGGTAGGATTACAAACGTACTTACTTATAGGAATAGACAATACAGACAAGAGCTGAGCAATTTAGAGGCTGAAATAAGAAAGATAGAGTCAGATAGATGTATGACCACCGGTAGTGACATCCAGAGGGAGGAGAGACTGATATCACTTAAAAATCAAGTGGAAGAAACCCTACAAAATAGGATTAGGAAAAGATGGGATGCAAGCAAGCTAGCCCACTTTGAATATGGGGAGGGAGCAGGGAAGCTCCTAGCCTGGAAAATCAAGTCTGACCAAAATAGAAACTATATCAATGGAATTAAGTTGGGGCAGTCTAGTGCAATGTTAACAAAGGGCTCTGAAGTGGAAGAGGCCTTCTTCGAATACTTCCAGGATCTTTACTCCGAAGAGGAAGAGGTCTCGGAAGAAGAGGTGGTAGCTTGGTTAGCAGAGTCTGTGAAGCCTTTGGACCAGGAGCAAAAAGAGTGTCTTAACCAAGATGTAACAAATGAAGAAGTGAGGAAGGCCATACAAACTTCTAAGGGTGGGAAAGCCGCCGGACCGGATGGGATACCAGCGGAATTGTACAAGGTCCTGGGGGAAGTCTTAATTCCCCTTTTGACAGAGGTAATTAGAGAGATCTTGGATAATGGGATGCAACTTCCAAGATCATGGAATGAAGCGACAATCTCCCTTATCCTAAAACATGGCAAGGACCCCCGCTAACCACGAATCATATAGGCCTATATCCCTATTGAACGCGGACTATAAAATCTTTACCTCTATATTGGCAGGGAGACTAAGCAAGGCTGCTGGAGGGATAATCCATAATGATCAGAAGGGATTTATTAAAGGGAGGCACATTCATGAACTAACGTATGGGCTCATTGGAGCAATCGATGTGGCAACAGCTTATTCTGTCCCCCTTGCGGTTATAATGTTAGATGCTGCCAAGGCCTTCGACATGGTCAGGTGGTCTTATCTGCTAGTGGTTTTGAAGAGACTAGAGCTAGGGGATAAATTCTGTAGGGCAGTACAATTAATATATCAAAACCCCACGGCGAGAGTTTAGTAAATGGGAACCTAACCACCCCTTTCAAAATCTCAAGAGGCACAAGACAGGGATGCCCTTTGTCCCCCTTTTTATTTAATTTGTACATAGAGCCTTTTGCCCAGAAATTGAGGACGACAACAAACATCCCCGCCTTCTGTTGGGGGACCTGGGAGAAGAAAGTTGCTCTATATGCGGACGATCTGGTTATCTTCACTTCCGACCTAGAGGCCACGCTATCCCCCGCCCTACAGATAGCTTCGAGGTTTGGTCAAATTTCAGGTTACCAGGTAAATGAGGCTAAAACTGAGATTATGGTTTGGAATCAGAGGGTAGATAACCCGTTGATTAAAAAGGATATGAAATACTTGGGGATCAAAATAGTGGAGGATATAAGCAAAATTCCGGAAACTAATCTATTGAAAATCTATAAGGAAATAGTGCAATTATTGAAGAGTTGGGTATATCTTCCCCTTATGATCTTTGGACGAGTTAACCTGGTGATTTTGCCTAAAATCACTTATCTATTTAACACCATACCTCTCCATTTTGAGAAATCAACTATAGACAAAATCCAACAGGCTATAAATTCTTTTATCTGGGCATACAAAGGGGTTTGGATATCCTGGAAAAAGCTGCGGAGACGGAGAGAGAAAGAGGGACTATCATTACCGGATATCCAGCAATATGTGTAGAAGTGAGATTTCTTATCAGTCTCACTGGTGCAGGGACACCCTTTGTCTACGGGTTCACAAATGAGGATCAACACTGGAGTGGAAACAAAAGACAAGTTTATTTCACTCATGAGAGGAGTCCCATCATTCAGACACTACAAGTGCCCGAGGGAGGGGGCTAACAAGTACAAGTTCAAACATGGCATTTATACATTTTGGTGCATCGTGAAACCCATTGGAAACTACTTCGTCATGCTGAGTTGCAAACTGCTAACTCCTGATAAACCCCTACCCACGTCATCTTTGTAGATAGGCAAGGGAGGTTGCAGGCATTGGTGGGCTCATAGATTAGACATCTGCGTGCTCAGGCCTTTCGGTAGGGCAGGGCCTCTACTCTGGCACACAAGCATTATCAGCACAACCAGCTTTCAGTGAACACGTAACCTCTGACTTTGCAAAAAGTCCCAGCAGATACACAAAATGGGGGCTGGTAGACAAAATGGAAGAGGAGTAGAGGCTAACTTAACAAAATACATTTTTTACCGTTTAACAGACCCTCCTTTTAGACTCTACTAAACACATTTTGTCTAATTAAATAATAAAAGATACATATTCCAGGTACATAAAACTTCATGAATACAGAAAGCATAAAAGAGAACAAATTAACATACTTAGTGATATAATCACCATGACCACCATATTCCTCCACTTCTAAATCGGATCCTTTTTGCCTGTGGGTTACCATCATCATCTGGATAACATGCTATATTTAGCTCTTTATTAAGACCTCCTATATCAAAGCTAAAAATCTTATTAGCATGTGCTGCCCACAAGACTCCAAACCAAGCTGTGCAAGAGTCATTGTGGGAGAATGAGAGTGGTATGAGAGGCGTTTCTCCTTTTTCCTGGTGTGCAGGCAACAATCCACAAACCCAACAATCAGAAATATTAGCAATACTATGCATATAATGCAACATTCGAATAAATGAATTGTTCTGGTTAGAAAACCTATGTTTCTCATCTAACAGTGAAAATAATAATGTTCAGGCGGTGTAGGTGTTGGGCGTACAAGTGTATGCATAGGACATTTCACATGTAGGAACCAAGCTATTACACAAATACTCATAACACTAGATAAACTTGCTGACAAACAAATAAATGTCCATTTAAATGTGATTTTCTTCTCCGTAACATGTTGAACGTCCAATCTTCTTCCATGATAGGCATTCGCAATATTGAAGTCGACAATGTCTCTCTCTGTATAGTCTCTTATGATTTTTACCAACTCAGTTCATAAATGTTCTTTCTCAAAAGTTATATCCTAAATTCGATACCTAATCACAGTTCCACATCAACAGGCTCCGCGCCAGGAGCAAAACAAAAATCGTTGAGACTTTGCAGTTCAAAGATGACTGTAGCAATGAAAAATCAGTGTAACAAGTACTTCAAGAAAGGTCATCCACAAGTTCATCTGCAACAGCCTGAAGGATCGTTAAATAGATTGCTTTTTCAAGAAATATTTCTGGGCCAACTGGTGGAAAGTTCAGATTCTATTTCCAATCCTGGACAGAGCAAAGTAATGTACACACGGATAGTATCAGCAGTTTTTTTTGCACCACGAATCCTCTTATTTTTTGCATTCAAAGATTCTTTTCCCTTCAGCTCTTGACAGTTCTCAGTTATTTATTTCAGCATTTCTTGACTCTTTGTTATCAGCTTGCCATCAGAAATTTTTGCACGGCTCACAGTCTGGTTTTAGACCAGGCTTTTCAACTGAAACTACTCTGCTTGGAGTCACAGAAATGTTACGCAACCGTGTTGACTCTGGGGACACCGTGGCACTCATACTCTTAGATTTAAGTGCCGCTTTTGACACGGTCTCTCACACCGTGCTATTGCATGCTCTGCAATCCTTAGGAATAACTGGTTCTGCACTCAACTGGCTTGCTGATTTTCTGACTGATTGCCCGTTCCAGGTCTTCTCCCCCACGGCCAGCTCCAATACTCATTTCATACCTTATGGGGTTCCTCAAGGGTCCATCCTCAGCCCTCTTTTGTTCAACATTTATGTCAGGCCTCTGGCGACGATTGCTGAAGATGCTGGGTTGTCCCTTTTCTCCTATGCCGATGACACCCAGATTGTTTTCTCCCTTTCTGCTGAAAGAGCGTCAAAATCATCTTCCCTTCAGTCTGGGCTGAGGAACATAGCAGGATGGATGCAAGCCAACCTGCTCAAACTCAATTGTGAAAAGAATTTAGGTGTTATAATCGATGACCAGTTATCAATGAAGCAACAAGCGGTGAAAGTGTCTTCAATCTGCTTCACTATCATTAAATGGCTCAGAAAAATCCTTTGGATGCTGCCTTTGTCTACGCAACGTACCGTGGTCCAGGCTCTTGTCACTTCTAGACTGGACTACGGAAACATTTTGTATCTAGGAGCCAATAAGGATGTGTTACGTAAACTGCAGATGGTGCAAAATGCGGCGGCTTGGCTACTTTGTAAGGTTCCTAAAACAGTTTCCATCTCAGGTTCTCTTAGGGATCTACATTGGCTCAGGGTTGAGAATCGTATTAAATTCAAAGCCCTGAGCTATATGTTCAAAATCAAAGTTGGTAAGGCACCCCAATACTTAAATGCTTTAGTTCATCCTTACCTCCCACCACGTCTCTTACGTTCCGCCACTCAGGCAAAATTTACGGTGCCTAGGACCAGATTGTCGCGTATGGGCGGCCGGTCCTTCTCTTGTCTAGGTCCCTCTTTATGGAACTCCCTCCCTACGTCACTTCGGACTGAAACTATTCACGAGAATTTTCGTAAGTGTTTAAAAACCTGGTTGTTCAATATGTAGAGCACTTTCTTTTTTAGGTCTCGCTGAGCCAGCGCGCATGCGCTGCTTTGCGAGACATTTAGTAAAGGGCTTTTGAAAGTGCTACCAAAGAGGTTTTTTCCGGCCACCTGCTTGCGTACACATGAGCGTGCATGCGCGCAACCGCCTGCTTTCAGCGCCCGATCAGGCGCCATCTGTCTTTTCTCTCACTTGATTGCTTTCACGCTCCTCCGCCCCTCCCCTCCCCCGCGCGCTGCTTTCACTTTCGCGCGCGGCCAATGCTTGTTTTTTCATGCATGGTGCTCGTTTAAAACAACTTCTCGGTCTGGAACGAGGGTCCTCATGCCCCTCCCACTTTGCCTGCCCCCTCTCCCGCGTCACCCCCAAGTCAAACTCCTCATTGCCAATACTCTGGGAGACCGGCAATCCGCCCAAGATCACAGGATTTTGAGCATGCCGAAATTCAACCCCATACCTCGTTCCGAAGGCATTCAGCCCAAGATCACATGATGTCAAGCAACGCCGATAACCCACCCCCTTCCCCGCTCCAAAAACGGCAGCCCCCGAGTCAAGGCCCCCTCGCCTCCCCGCCCCTCATCCCCACCCACCACTGCAACTGTACCCCACTCCCTCCCCCTCGCACATACCCCCACCTCTACATCATGGCGCCAAAATGCCAAGTGCACAAGTCCTCACTAGGCCGCTCCTCCCCCCTTGCCAATACCATTCGCTCCCTTGCCCCCGACCCCGCCTTCCCACCCCCCTCCACATCTAAACCGTCTACCTAAACTCTGTGCGTCCCCCCAGGCCCAAGGGCTCGTTCGTGGCAGTCTGAGGACATTGGCATAAACACTCTCCGGGCGTCCCGACGTCCACGGCATGACCACGCCAGTTGCCGCCTCGCTCCTGCCGATCTCCACAGCCCCTCAGCGCACCCCTCCCTGCCTGTATCCTGTGCCCCCGACAATCGGCCCAAGATCACTGATGCCGAGCCTGTCGTGCGCCAACCCCTACCCCAGATCCCAAGTCTGCCGCTCCGAGCCCCGACAATCTGCCCCCAAAATGCCCACCCTCCCCACTCACGTCCGCCTCCCCAACCTCTCATGTAGCAGGCGGCACTGTGCCCCCCCAATGCCCCCACCTCACACGCAGCCCGACTCCCGGCCTCAACCAGACCCCCTCCCACCATCCTATGCCCCCCCCCCCCCGGCCAAACCAGTCCCGCAAAAACCATCCGCTCCAGCCCCCCACCCCACCCCCCTGAATACATCCCCTGGGAGAGCACTCAGCAGGACCAAACAATTCCTGCGCCGGTCCCCGCGTGCCCCCCCCCCCGGCTCCACAAGGAGGTGCCCGCTCCCACGGCCGACCCAGGGACCACACACCACCACACACGTCCTCTCATGCCCGCCGGTCCCTCTGCCCGTCTCCGCCCCAACGCTGTGCATCAGGGAAGCCGGGACCTATACTTGTGTGTCCAGCCCTGCACCACGCAACCCCACACCCCACCAGACCCGCTACAAAGTCGCACGTGTTTTGGCAACATACTTAGCCAATTAATTTAAACCAGTACCGTTGGCGTCAATGTTGTACTATTTAAAGCTCACTCTCGAGCCCCGGACCACAACCCATGCCCCGAGCAGCTGTCCCAAGCATGAGGGCCACCCCACAACCCGGCATTCCTGGCAGGCCGGGATCGATACCTCCCGCCGCTTCCCCTTAAAGCCACTCACTGCGTGTAATTGAAGCAGCCCCCACCACCCATTTACAACCAATAGGTGTAAGGTGACCAGCAAATTCCCCAAATACCATGCAACACAGAGTTAACAAGCATTGGCATAGCCAATAGGTCTCGCTTTTGGGACCTTATAAGTATTTAGTTATGCAGCACAATCGCTAAACACTTATAAGGTCCCAAACGCAAGACCTATTGGCTATGCCAATGCTTGTCTTTTGTTCCTATCAGGCGGCGCCGGGAAACCCTTGGGTAGCTGTGCGCCTTATAAGATTAAAATAACATAACATAACATAACATACAGTTGAAGCCTCGCATTACACAGTTCATTCAATGTGGCATTCTGCACATTTTTCAATGCAATTTGACCACTCAGGTGCTGAGAAACTCTGACAGAGCACCATCAATCCTTTGCACGTTTTCAATACAAGCTTTTCACTTTTATTTTCACTTTGATCAGTTTCAGACGTTTCAGCTATGGGTGCACACTCGTAGGCCCACAGCACTAATTTTGACTGACCCTCTTCTGTTGGCTTTTGACCACTGCTGGCATCTTTTCTTGAAGAAGAGCTGTTTTATCAGGGGACACGGGACCATAGTGTGTGAGAGGCATACACCCAATTTGGAAGGCCACCACATTTCACGACAGTCTTTGCCAGGATCATTTGGAACAGGCCTTTCCATTTCACAGCATCTCTCAGATCAAAGTTTTGGCACCAACCATTATGCAGATCTTGTGTAGCCGCTGCAATCTGGTGAGAAACTGCACGCTCCACATCGGCCAGACCTTCACAGCAATGGCTAGTCTTTTCATCAGTGTTTTTCACAAGTGCATTTGCATGTACATATTCAAGCCACTTCAGTGATGCTGAAACACAGTCTTTTGCAAAGTGTAACTCTGTGCTGTCTTTGTGTTGCTTTATTGTGCTTGAAACTTCAGGCAGATAGCTACAATACAATCTTTGTCCAATCTGTGGTTCTGCACACATCATCTTTGAGACCTCATTATGATCTCATTTCAGAGAAACTGGCAATCTATACCTGGGCATCAGTTTTTGCAATAACACATTTGCTACTATACAGTTGTCATTTTTCTCAGATTCTGTTCTGATACAACCTTGTTGTTCTGCTTCTAAAACATTTTCTTGTACCTCTTTTAGTTCTTTACAAGTGCCAGCATTAAATAAACAGTATCCTTTTCAGATTCACCTGTGAAAATTCCATTGAATGTATATGCTAACAGGACACAATACTGTACAACTGAATTAGCATTTGTCTCCCCCATGACAATAATGACTCCCATTTGAGCAGTTATACTGCATGTTATGGTAAGGGACCTAATCAATTTTGAATTTTGGGCTGAGGTAACTACTGAAAGCCATAAAGCTTTGACAACATAATGTATAGGGAGCACAGCATGTGCTGCTCCTAATCTGTCATTGTTACCTTTCAAACATGGACAATCTACAAAATGGACATTGTTGGGCTCAATCAGACGTTCATCCTTAAAGTCTAACCTTGGCTTTATGCATAGATTCATGACACCTAGACATTCAGGTTTAGTTTCATCACAAACAATTTCATTTGTTGGCTGTAAGCTCAATACATTTGAATTCAGACATTTCTTGGTCACAGTATCTTCCCAAAACAACTGCACAAAGGAAGGAACCTTTTCAGCAATTGGACATTTTATCATTATTTTCTCACTCTTTTTGTGACTGACATTTACCATAGCTACTAAATTAAGGCAGCTGGGCATTTCTGTGACGGGGTAAAGGGTCATTGGGAAATACGTCACAGACCTTTGAACACATTTATATTTTTGAACAGGCACTGAGAGAGCGCAGCCCTCCCTCTCACTGCAAATTGGTGTATTTTCTTTTAAATAAACTTGCACTCCTAGTGCCGGGGCGCAACACTTTTTCTCTTTCAACTCTAGGAATGCTTTTGTGCGATTGTTGTGCAATGGAAGCGGATCAAACACATCCTTGTGTGTCAGCCTCAGTAAAGGCTTAGCCACTAGGGAAAGGTTTGGTAACCACTCACTACAGCAGCCAACCATTCCCCAAAAACATCCTGACTTCTTTCTGAATTTGAGGTGGATTCATCTGGTGAATTATTTCCACTCCCTCTGGTGACACCTTTCTAGCTCCTTTTCCAATTATGTGTCCCAGACATTCATCTTCTTTTTGACAGTATTCCTGACTATTCTCATGCAATAGCACTGTGACATGAACTTGACAAAAATCAATAACAGTAAGCCATTCTTCAGCACATGGAATGTGAAAAACAAATATTGGCTGGATTCGGTACTATAGGACAACCTAGAAAATTATACTGCTACTCTCCTGCATTATTCTGTTCTTTTCATTTAGTTTCTGTGAACCTGTGATCAGAAAGTTACATAAACTTCCAATCAATTCCATCAAAAATCCTTTACTCAGTTTATCACCAATTATTAGTAAAATTTCTGCAACTGATGGCATTCTTGAACACATATCATCTGGTTCTAATTTGAATAAGACATGTTCTGCATGTTTTATTAATCTGACATCTTTCTCTGTGAACTCCCTTACTTCTGTGTTTATTATTTCTTTCAAATCAGAAGGTAATTTTTCAACTGTCATTTCTGCTACAGCTGTCTCTGGTTGGGCCATTTTAAAATGTACATCCTCATCAGGAATCTGATAATTAACATCATCTACTACTTTCTGGTGCGCACTACACTTGACAATAGCCACTCGCTTTGGTAACGTTAATGCAGTCAGCAAATTTTGAACTAACTCTCCATGCTGTCTCCACAATTGTATGCAGTGTAGTAATAGCATAAGCTGCAGTTGTGGTGCCATCGGGTAGCTTAAAACAAGATCCATCTACATACAATTCAGCCTGAGCATCAGGCAGGGGCATGTCAGTCAGGTCCACTCGACCCTTTGTTTGTTCTTCAGTGGTAAAAATACAATCATGTATATCACTGGACTGCTCAGAGGGCAATGGCAACAAAGTAGCTGGATTCAAGGTCAGGCAGCGTTTAAGTGTAATGTGTGGTGCTAACAAAGTGAGTTTGTACCCGGTAAGACGAGCACTTGTCAAATGTTGTGTCTTAGTCTGATTCAATAATACATCAACTGAATGGGGAACAAAAACCGTCAATTTATGATCCAGTACAAGTCCTGCCGATTGTCTGATTGAAATGGCAGTTGCTGCCACGGCCTTCAGGCAACCAGGGAGTGCCCAGGCCACATATACTTTTTGCATTTAAAGTTTAACCCTTCTCTCATCATTTTCTACACTCTCTTCTTGTGCTTTTAATTGTAATTCTTTAATTTTCTGAATTTTCTGTACACTAGTCTGTTCTTCAAATTTCTTCCTATCCTTTTCTTCTTTAATCTGTTTCTGTTTAATTTGTTTTCTCCATAACCCTACGGTATCAAACATACTATGCCTACTTTTTCTCTTAAAGATCTGCTCTTCTACATATTGCAGTTTGTTTAAATCAAAGGTACCATTAAGTGGCCACTGTAAACTGGCATCTGCCTTCATATATTTGTTCCACAATGTGCTAAACAGTATGGAAGAAATACCGTATTTAATGTACATTTCATAATTCAGAGTGCCTTCTAGAGGCGCTGGCTGTCTTTCTTCCAAAATTCTATTTTTGTTGCAACAACAACATAATGCACGCAGTGTGCTCAAAACAGGCATGTTTACCACAGTTCTTCTTAACAATGTTGTCAAGAGACTCTCATACCAAAAACCAAGAAATGAGAAAAAAATTCTCACATTACCTGTCTAAAACATTTGCAAATGCTTTATTAAACCAAAACCAACAAAGACAGCCATTTCGATCCTACCTGATCGCAATTCTCCAACTCCCACCTGCCGATCCTCAGATCAATAGATCACCTCCAAAATGCCAACCGAAGAGCCCCAGTTGAGACACACAGCCGCCACGAAGGTCAGGTCGATTAGCTGAAAGTCACCTCGGCCGCGAGAACCAAGTCTCCTCTGCGGGGCGCCCCTTGGTGTTTCTGTCTCGTCGAAGCGACCTCCTTCTGGTCCAGCTGCGGTCTTCAATGGTGCCCAACGTTGGGCGCCAATTGTAGAAGTGAGATTTCTTATCAGTCTCACTGGTGCAGGGACACCCTTTGTCTACGGGTTCACAAATGAGGATCAACACTGGAGTGGAAACAAAAGACAAGTTTATTTCACTCATGAAAGGAGTCCTATCATTCAGACATTGCAAGTGCCCGAGGGAGGGGGCTTACAAGTACAAGTTCAAACATGGCATTTATACATTTTGGTGCATCGTGAAACTCATTGGAAACTACTTCGTCATGCTGAGTTGTGAACTGCTAACTCCTGATAAACCCCTACCCACGTCATCTTTGTAGATAGGCAAGTGAGGTTGCAGGCATTGGTGGGCTCATAGATTAGACATCTGCGTGCTCAGGCCTTTCGGCAGGGCAGGGCCTCTACTCTGGCACGCAAGCATTATCAGCACAACCAGCTTTCAGTGAACACGTAACTTCTGACTTTGCAAAAAGTCCCCGCAGAAACACAAAATGGGGGCTGGTAGACAAAATGGAAGAGGAGTAGAGGCTAACTTAACAAAATTAATTTTTTACCGTTTAACATATGCTTGGGCTTTTCAAATCACCAACTCTAGAATGCTTTTTAGAACCCCAGATGACACGGATGTCGAAACTACGTTCTCTGCAATTATAAAAGCGAGTAGAGGGGGACACGGTGATTTCCTCTTTAAGTTTGGGGACCCAAAATGTTTCAAGAAGATTAAGCTAAAAGTACCACAAGCTCTCACTAGAATGTGGTACACGATACGAAGGTGGCTTAAAGTAGATTACTATTCCTTCTCTGCCCCAATCTGGGATTCTCCAGGAACTCCTGAATGCATCAAGGATAAACTGGCTTTATCAATGAGGGAGACGGGTGTACTTGTCTGGGGCGAGATTACACAGGATGGACAGTTAATCTCATGGAGTGAGATAAAGGATCTTATGAAGGACCAAATTTCCCCTTTCAAGTATATGCAACTCAAGAGCTGGGCGCAGGCTCGAAAAACACCACTGGGTGTAGCCAATGATCTGGAGGAACAGTTGGCCAGCAAACCTCCAGGTGTGACTACGCCACTAGAACTCTCTGATTCAGCTGCAATGGGCCCCCACAGTACATTTTATGCAGCCGCCGGAAAATCGGACGCTGTCTGAGAGAGATATACCAGAAGGAGGATGGTGTTTTTTTGACCTACACCTTTTCCTCCCTCTCCCCAACCCTGGTGGGGGGTCCGTGGTCTTCCCCGTTGCAGAGGTTTGGCAAGGGTAAAAGTCATCAATGCCTGAGGTGAATGAGGACAAAAAAAACTCCCCAGACGTCTGCTGAGTACGACTCGATGGGGATGTTGGTGGGTCTATTAGTTCCTTCTGTGGAGCCCATGTAGATCATGTCAGGGGAGCGCAGGGTAGAGTCTGTGTGGTTCAACTCGCCCTCCCCGTACATGGCTATCATGGCTTCCCACTCTGTGGAAGTAAGCGAGTAAGGATTCTGTAGCGGCATGTCCTCCAAGAGTTCCTGAATAGCTGGACTGCCAGGGTCGGTACTATCAGGGCACGGGTGGGTTGTTTGATCTTGTGGATTAGGCTGATGAGGCTTCATGGTATCATGGTTATTATTACAGTAGTTATTAGAGTGGGCCCCTGTAAGATGGTAAGGGGTGGGGGTATGTGACAGAAGATGGGCTAGACTGGAGGTTGGAGGATTGGGTGCTGTGGGTTCTATTAGAAGGACAAAGTCACTCGCAGCGTTTTTGACTCCACTCTCCAGCAGGCTTGGCAGGGTCTCTATTATATCAGCACTTAGATGAACTAAATAATGGAAGTAAAAGGATCAGATAGGGGGATATCACTGTTATTAGTTAAGCTGCTTGGTTGAACAGGAGGGTAGCTCCAGGCCTGCGATGTTCTCTGGGTTTGTGGTGCCCATGTGGAGTGCTCATTCACTGATGTTGGCACTTTCGAGTTGACTTTCGTCAGCTTTTGGGGCGGAAAGTACTTCATCTCCAGAGGCTGCTTGGGTGCTTAGTGCCGGGTCGCTAGCTTTAAGCTGCAGAGCGCCCTTGTCATGCAGAGGGTATGGTGATGTGCCTTGGGTGAGACCATAGGCAGCTCTTTGATTAATAATTGTCGGCTCTAAGGGAGATGGTAAGCCCAAGATGTTTGAGTTGGCAGTGTAGATTGCAGTCACGGGGTCTTTAAGAAAGAAAGGTTTTTGTCAATTTTGGGTTGACATTTTTTTGTTGAAAGTGTTTCATACATATATTTAGCTTTAGCTAAGTCAGGCTTGGCCAGTGCTGTTAGGTCTACAAACGGTGTCTATTCTTGTCATTTGCCCAGAGGATAGCAGTGTAATAGTGGCAGCAGTAGGTGCCTCTGTGGCTTCGACTCCTCTAATCGGGCTTGTTACATATGGGGTTTCTGGTTGGCTAGGGTATGCACCTAAGCCAGGCAGAACCTACCACTCTAGTCAGGATAAGGGAGTTGCACACCCAAGATAACCCCTGCTCACCCCCTTGGTAGCTTGGCAGAGCAGTCAGGCTTATCCCAGAGGCAATGTGTAAAGCGTTTGCACATCACACACTAGGCACACCACAAAAAGAGACTCCACACAAGGTTATATAAAAATATCCTTTGTATTATACATAAAACACATTAGACCACAATCAAATAAATCACTTTGGCAACTAGGCAATTGTCATAACAATACGTAGATCATAAATCACTTTGCCATAAGGCAATTGTCATAAACATAACAGGTAGTGTGCTAGGTAAATACTTATAAGTTGCACATGTCATAACAGACAAAAACCATCAGGAAAACACTATGAGTAACACCACCTTACACCCTCACTGTACATACTCTGCAGGTCCTGAAATGACATAAATCATAATATCAGGACATGGATTGCAGGCTAGGTTATACAAATCTGGAGGTCCTGAAATGACATAAATCATAATATCTGGGCATAGAAATGTAGGTGAGTATCATCAACCACCCGAATTACCAGCGTGTCCCCCTAAACATGAGGCCACAGTGCTCCTTCACTGTTTCTACAGGGTATTCTGTACTTCTGGGCCAACTGCAGGGCACAGGAGCTCCTGCGCGCCCACTGCTGTTACTTTGGTAACTCCTGT
Source organism: Calotriton arnoldi (assembly GCA_963921515.1). Lineage (NCBI taxonomy): Eukaryota > Metazoa > Chordata > Amphibia > Caudata > Salamandridae > Calotriton > Calotriton arnoldi. The sequence continues at coordinate 18,150 of CAWUFW010009920.1, read as the reverse complement.
GGTCACCAGACACCTCAACCTGCAACCCGGGGATCCTCAGTCGAGGATACCCCTTGCAATCACCGGGAAAGAATGCTCCCGAAGGTAGGTGCATACACCGGAGGGGGGTGGGCACACATCCTTCCCCTCCATTGGGGGGGGGGAGACGTACCTCAGTACCCTCCGCCTGGGAAGTGGCCGAGGCGGCTGCCCACAGGCACGCGGTGCAGCCACCGAACTTAGATGTGGGAAAAAGAAAAAGAAATCCCCCCCAGCGGCCGACTCCAGTGGGAGACCTCGCTGGGTTCCCCGCAGCCAATCTTTCACTTAGGCAGCTGCCCGTGACCATGCGGTGCAGCTGCTCACCTCCTCTGTGGGCGCCGGGCCGGCGCTCCTCTTTGCTGGAGCTTCCTTCACCCTGGGAGGCGGTCGGGACCACGGACTGCTCCTCGCCAGTTTCTCCCAGGTGAGTGGACCTTCAACGGGGTCCACGATGGGATTGTCTCCTTTTCCCTGCACGCCTCCCTTGGTTGATGGAGCCACATCAAGGGGGGCTCTCGAGGCACGATGCTGCTGCCTCCAGCAGTAAAGGGTGCCGTAGAGCGGCCTTCGCCGCACACCAGTTGCGGCTTCCCCCGCTGTAGGGGGGGAGGGGCTAGACGAGGATGGCAACGAACAGTGAGGCTCTTGTTGTGTAGCGCATGCCGGCAGTGCCAAGCCGGGACCTTTCACACACTAGCTACCAGGGAGGAGGAGAGCGCTTCCTCCGCCACCAGGTCTCCCCTCCCTTCACCTGGAACCACAAGGAGAGTGCAGCGTTCCACGAGCTGAGATGCAAACCAAAGCGCTCCTCACAAGCTTTTATTGGAGAATAAGGGGAAGAACACAATGCTCACCACGTGCTGTTGGGCCACTTCGGAAAAGATCAGTCCAGTCCTTTCGCCTGCTCCAGACAGGAGCAGAAACTGCAGGCTGTCCCACCCCACACAAATCAGGGACAGCGCTTCTCACGCAGTTTTGCAGTTTCCCTTCTAGGCAGGTTCCCTTTGAGATCCAGCAAGGATCTTTCCATGAAGTCTTTGATTTACCTGAGACTTCCAACAGGAGGCAAGCACACACAAGCCATTGGAGATTTTCTTCACAATCAGTATACCACAGCAGGGCAAAAAGAGTCAGTCCTTTTCTTCCACCACAAACAGAAGCAGCAACTGCAGGCCAACCCACCCTTCACACAGAAAAGGCAGCGCTCCTCACACAGTCCTTCCGCTCTTCTTGGCAGAGTCCTCTTGTTTCTTGAAGTAATCTAAAGGCCTGGGGTTTTAGGTCCAATGCATATATCCCATTTTGTCAATGTTCTCTTTGTGGCAGTGTCTCTGAGCTCAGTCCAAACCAGTTCTGTCCTCCCTGGTCCAGCATGTCCACAGGGGGTGGAGACAGCATTGTGCAAAGGAGACACAGCCTATTCAGGTGCTAGCGAAACTGCTCCCACCACTCTAGACGCAGACCAGGTCTATTCAGCCCAGCGATGAGTCACCCAGGCAAGGCAGGAAACACCTTAACCCCCCCCCCCTTGTGACTGTACATCCCCAGCTCCTGTCACTCCAAAACCGGACGCTGATTACACAAACAAGCATAGACACACACGGAATGGTCAAGTAAGAAAATGCCCACTTTCTAAGAGTGACATTTTCAAACACACAATTTAAAAACACCTTTACTAAAAGGTGTGTTAATACATTCTGAGTTCAAAGAGCCTAAACTCCCTTTTTCTATCTTGTCCCAAAGGAAAGTTACACATGTAAAACGTTACAGTGCAGCTCCCACCTTATCCTATGGGACAGACAGCCTTTCAATAGTGAAAAACGAAACACACAATATTTCACTATCAGGACATGTAAAACACACCAGTACATGTCCTACTTTTCACTGCACCCGGCCCATGGGGATACCTTGGGCTTACCTGAGGGGTGCTTTACATGTAAGAAAAGGGAAGGTTTGTGCCTTTCAAGTTGGTGCACTTGCCAGGTCAACATGGCAGTTTAAAACTGCGCGTGCAGGCACTACATTGGTAAGTCTGAGACACATTTACAGGGCTACTCATGTGGGTGGCAGAACCAGTGCTGCAAGCCCACTAGTAGCATTTGATTTACAGGCCCTGGGACACTCTGCACTTTACTAGGGACTTACCAGTAAATCAAATATGCCAATCGTGGATAACCAATCATATTCCCAATCTACACAGAGAGCATATGCACTTTAGCACCTGACCAGCAGTGGTAAAGTGCCCAGAATCCTATAGCCAACAAAAACTGGGTCAACTTTGTGGAAAGGTAGCTGTTCTATAGGACAAGCTTCCTTTGTACATGTACAGTACACCATGCTCATAAAAGTGAAATAATTCATTTTAAACTGAGCTGTACAGCAGACTTGGTTGCTAAAAAAGTGGTACAAACCTTTAAGGTGTCAGTTGTAACTCGATCTTAAACTATAATCGATGCAGACATTTTAGAAGCTATAGAAGAAATGCTCTAAAGATAATGTTCCTATGGTTTTAATATCCGGAATAGGAGATAGACATATTCCTAATGAGTAAGCTAGATTAGATCTAATTAGGGCAGCTCATAAGGGGATAGCTTTGTCTCATGCTGTCATTAGCGCACCTGTATCAATGCTACAGTAATTATATGTGTGGCCATATTTACCAAATCTTCAAAATAAATGTGCATCAATGCAATATTTGTCAAAAGACAAAACATTCAACTGTGGCAAGACCAGCACAGACTCCCCTTACTATCTCTGATAAACCCTTTGGGGCCATTTTCTTGGACCATATTGGGCTAACGCGGAATGTAAATCGATATGCTCTAGGTTCTTTTGGGTTTGACTACAAAAGACTGCCACTGCTTGAGCAGTCATAAAAGACTTGCAGTGCCTAGTAGGAATGTCATTAAGACAATGGTCCTGTAGTCGCCACTAAGGCGTTTATTGATGCTATGTCTGCTCTGGAAGTACAACTGCTATATTCGCACCCCTTCTATCCGGAATTGAACGGGGTCATATAACGCACTAATGATGCAGTTACACAAGACTTGACAATTAAGGTATTGGATAAAGGATTGAGCTGAATGCACAAAAGTTAACTTTTTTCGCAGGAACATGGGCACCGCGGGCTCCACCCTCATTAGTGGGGAGAAGACATGTGCATCTCAATTTGTTTCTGGCAACTTCTTTGGAACAGGTCCATCTTCTCTGCCTCTGTCCATGCTGTTGAAGTGGCCTTTTAGAAATGCTGCTCTTGTCAAGGCCAATTTCCAAAACCTAAACTGTACTGCTTGTGGTTGCACTGTCTCAGGGGTCCTAATGTTTTTTTTTCTTCTTCCTATGGGTCTTACAGAATTTGCTTCTTAGGTGGAAGCCATGTTTGCATTTGCTACACTGAAGAAATTCTATGGCTCTGCTGCACAGATAAAGGGAAGGACCTACCAGTCTAGGTGAGTGGTCCTTCATTTTCAATAGCCCAGATGTATTTGTTATGTTCTAATAGTATGCCACAACCTTGGTTGCTCTCTAAGGAAGGTCCATTGATGAAATCTTGTCAGTGCCCAACCCTCACATGCCCAAACCTTGTACCAGAGACAGTGAAGGAAACTCTGGGGAACATAGCAATGAGGTGCTCAAAAGGATTAGATTTATCAGTGATTGAACTGAAATACTCATGCAGCTCTTTGGTCTAGGTGCGTAAAGTACCAATGGTTTTTATCAGCCTAAAACCAGTGGTGGTGCTCCTTCTAACACCAATGTATCCAGTGAGTACAACCTTTAGAGGTGACTCACGAGCTGTCATTAAAATCCAACCTACTGTAAAACATATCCTAATATTTCTCAGTACTGGAGGTAGCAATTTAGTATGTGGAGAAGATGTTCAAACAAGGAGACCTCATTTAGAGAGCTGTTGGCACAGACACACACACCAGTCCAAACATCCTGAAGAGAGGCTGCTTTTATACCTCTGGTTTTAAGGGAATAATTGCATGGTTCTAGTAATCAGTGTGAAATTAGTCTCTAACGAGATGGCTTCTGACCAGAACTGAGAAGTTGTCTTCTATACCAGCAACCACTGTTCCTCTACATAAACGAATAAGTGAACTTTATATTGAATGGTTTGCTGCTCCCTCACAAGACTTTTAGTCAGGATATAAAAAAGAGCCTCTGGAGTTCTTCAGCCTCCATTGTAAATCAGAGCTACGAGGTTGGCTCTGAAGTAGTGGTTCTGAAATTAAAGCTCCTCTTGTAAAAGGGCCTCTCTGAAGGCTATGGATACTTTGCTTCCCTTGGGCACTCCAGGAACTAGTATAGAGTTTGGAACACAGATTTATTTTTCAGGGTAGACACACATGCTGTTTTCACATGCTGAGACCTAGGAATTAATTCAGAGATCAACGCAAATTAAACAACCATGGCAGACACTTTTAGGAGCACATTTTACACTTGAATTTAATGTGAGTTCAGTGCCCAATGCCATCAGTCAGTTTTTGCACTTCAATTTATAGTAAGCAATATGCTGGTGGTAAAACCAATCACAAATGGCATACCTCTCAACCCCCTTTCATTTGGCATGTGTCATCCACTGTGGTATTAATGTTATCCACCCAACATGCTAAATGCTTCCTGTACACTTCAATGGGTCACCAGTTGTGCATACCTTCTTCATTTCAAAACATTATTCACCTCCATTGACTTTCCCACAAACACCTGACTTAACCAAATATGAAGAATAAATAAATTGGGAAATATGCAATTGATTGCAATTTTCTCTTCTTATACTACAAAATCATTACAGGCAAGATTAGAAGAGGCAGTAATTTCTGATTCGGCTGATAACAAGTTACTGTCCAAATTAGGAGTTACAAGATCTGCAGGAAATCTGCAGGTCCTCTTTTTTTCACCTGCTAAAAGCAAGTGAAAAGCCCAAGTGAAAATATACTAGGTAATGTAGGAAATCATGTGGGAATTGGTGTGAAAACACCAACTCCTGCATTTTATTCCGAATCTATCAGAGGCTAACTTGTAATGGTGTGGTACTCTCGCATTCTGGTAGTAGCTATGCCAGCAATATCTATAGTTCTAGATGCAGAAATTCCAATACTGGAGGCCCGTATTAGTTGTAACTGGGAACCAAAATAGAGTAGCAAAGTCTAGCACTGCATTTACAGAAAATGCTTTTGAATGACTGCTGATTCAATCAATAAAAAGACGATGTGGGTCCGATTCACAAAAGGAACTGTAAATCTAAAAATACTTCTCTACATGAGTGCCAACATACGATTTTTCCCTATATCATAATTCAGGAGTAAATATCCTCGACTTCCAGTCTTCTTATCCTTCTCTATTTATCTGCTGCATTTGATACAGTGACTCATTCTACACTGAGAAGTGGGGGGATTTTTCTCTCAGGCCGCAGTCGAACGCATATTGCGATCCAACACTCAGGTCCTACTTACATGATACACACTAAACAAGAGATACGCGACGAGCACATCATTACACCAAGTCTGTCTAGTCCTTCATTGGCAAATATTTGTTGATAGGCGCCGTGATCGATGTGACACCGCGCCTTCTGCAAAACCAATCAGGACGCAGGTCCAGATGTTTTCGTTGTCGTATAACTGAGACCTAGAATCCGCAAACTGTGGGAGAATCCCAGGCCAACACTGTGCGAGTGCATCACAGTGATGCGCACACCCAGTTGGTGTGGACCTTCTTTGTCTGGCAAGGGTTTCTTGGTAATGTGGACATCTTAACCGCCAGTTTCAAAACTGACCAAGACATACAGTCGTATGTACACTTAGGCTCAATGAGGCCTATTTAATTGGTTAAATACATGCACGTTCCAGTGAAACACCTTGAAAAGCATTTCATGATGCACATGACAATCACAACTATATAGCTCAGTTTTTTAGGTCTCGTCTACGCAGCGCGCATGCGCTGCATAGGAGGGCCTTTAGCCGTCGCTCTGCTCATTTTCAAGCACACACTCGTGCTTGTGGCGGCATCCACCTTGCGGGAGCGAGCAGGGGCGCGCCACAAGCACGAGTGCAGTGCTTGAAAATGAGCAGACTGCTCTCCCAAGCGCGCGCACACACCACTCGCGGGCTCCATTTCCATTAACGCGCGCGTTATTAGCTTATTCTTCTTTCGCGGCCGCGCAACATGATCATGTAGACCTATCGCACATGCCTAACAGTCGGTCACTAACTGATATAATTTACCCCATTCCGTGTAACACCAAGTAAAACACTAAAGAGAATGAGCTCGTTTTTCCAGGCATGCTGTGTTAAGAGCTGCGTGAGCTGCTTTAACTGTCTTTGCTCAAAATCCTTTCTTTGCAGGCCTGCTTATATTTACCATTGTCTGACAAACTTCAAGCATCTGCATTTTAGTATATTTACGTGCAGTTGCAAGATTGTTTGTGGTTTAAATGTAAGGTATTTTGGCTGTTTTGCCTAAGTTAATTTGTTAGAATTCGCACCCTCAAAAGCAAACTTTCAGTAAGTATTGCGCATCTGCTTGTCTACTGGTTAGCATAGTGGATTTTTCATTTCTTGCAATTAAATATTTTTTGTGTCCGAGTTCCCATTGTTGGGGATTTGGTAAGATTGACCTTATTGCTGATCATCACAGCAAGGAAATAACTTGTCGCGTGCAGCACTTCTCGGTGTTAAAATTCTTGCTCATCTGAGAACTGTACGTAAAAAAATATTTTTATTACGAAATCCAAAATACTTTAACCCCTTCGCTGCTAGGCCTTTTCCCCTCCTGTGCTAAGCCTTTTTTTGGCTATTTGGGGTAGTGCGTGCTTAGGCCCCTGTAACTTTTTGACCACATAAGGTATCCATGCCAAATTTGCGTCCTTTTTTTCTAACATCATGGGGATTGTAAAGGTACCCAGGGTTTGTGGATTCCCCTGGAGGGGACCCAGAAATTAGTCAAAATACAGCTAAATTTTGTTTTTTTTGGGAAAAAGGCAAAAAAAGGGCTACAGATATAAGCGTCTTGATTTTTCCCTGCAAATGGCATCAAAAAAGGGGTTGTGGGGATGAAATCACCATCTTCCCAGCTTTCAGGGACAAGCAGACTTTTGTCAGAAAACCAACTTTTTTTACACAGTTTTGGCATTTTTCTGGGACATAGCCTATTTTTGCTATTTTTTGTGCTTTCAACCTCCTTCCAGTTAATGGTAGAAATGGGTATGAAACCAATAATGGATCCTGGAAAGCCATACATTTATGAAAAGTAGACAAAATTCTGAATTCAGCAAGGGGTCATTTGTGTAGATCCTTAAAGTTTTCCTTATAGAAACTAACAGTTAAATAAAGGAAAAATTGAAAATTAGTTGAAAAAAACAGCCATTTGTGTCAACGTTTTCACCTGTAACTTCTTCTAATTATGACAGCTATTTGAAGGCAATATACCGTTATATCCGCTGGACCTTTCTGGTTGTGGGGATATATAGGACTTGTAGGTTCACCAAGAACCCGACGAACCCAGAGCCAATAATTGAGCAACATCTTGCAATGATTTTTTTTTAAGTACCGGGTATATAGCAATTATTTTGGGAAAATGTATACATGGAAAAATTGTTATGAAAGACACCTATGTATTTCTGAAATGGGAACAAAATGTAGATTTTAGAAACAGTAGATATTTGCACATTTCCGAAATTGGGAGTACCCATACTAGCATGAGAATTATAGGTCATTTTTCAAAATGACTTATTTTTTACACATTGTCTTTCATTTGGAAGGCAGAAATGCATCGAAAGTCAATAGGTAATAACAGTTGCTCTACAATTCTGTGTTACCCTAAGTCTCCCGATAAAAATGGTACCTCACTTGTGTGGGTAGCCCTTGTGCCCACAACAGGAAATGGCTCAAAATGCAACGTGGACGTAGCACATTTTCACAATGAAAAATTTCCCTTTTTTGCAAAGTGCCTAGGTGTAGTTTTTGAACCCTAGCTCTGCCGGCACCTAGGGAAACCTAGCAAACCTATACATTTTTGAAAACTAGACACCCAGGGGAATCCAGGATGGGGTGACTTGACTGCCTCCCACCAGGTTCTGTTACCCAGAATCCCTTGCAAACATAAAAAATTGTCCAAAAAAATCACATTTTCCCCACATTTCTGTGGTGGAAAGTTCTGGAATCTGCGTGGATCCACAAATTTCCACCCACCACGCGTTCCCCAAAGTCTAACGAGAAAAATGGTACCTCACTTGTGTGGGTCGGCCTAGTGCCTGCGACAGGAAACGGTGCAAAACGCAACGTGGTCACACCTCAATTTCGCAGTGAAAAATGACCCTTTTTTGGCAAAGTGCCTAGCTGTAGTTTTTGAACCCTACCTCTGCCGGCACCTAGGGAAACCTAGCAAACCTATACATTTTTGAAAACTAGACACCCAGGGGAATCCAGGATGGGGTGACTTGACTGCCTCCCACCAGGTTCTGTTACCCAGAATCCCTTGCAAACATAAAAAATTGTCAAAAAAAACACATTTTCCCCACATTTCTGTGTTGGAAAGTTCTGGAATCTGCGTGGATCCACAAATTTCCACCCACCCCGCGTTCCCCAAAGTCTTACGAGAAAAATGGTACCTCACTTGTGTGGGTCGGCCTAGTGCCTGCGACAGGAAACAGCGCAAAACGCAACGTGGTCACACCTCAATTTCGCAGTGAAAAATGACCCTTTTTTGGCAAAGTGCCTAGCTGTAGTTTTTGAACCCTACCTCTGCCGGCACCTAGGGAAACCTAGCAAACCTATACATTTTTGAAAACTAGACACCCAGGGAATCCAGGATGGGGTGACTTGACTGCCTCCCACCAGGTTCTGTTACCCAGAATCCCTTGCAAACATAAAAAATTGTCAAAAAAACCACATTTTCCCCACATTTCTGTGGTGGAAAGTTCTGGAATCTGCGTGGATCCACAAATTTCCACCCACCCCGCGTTCCCCAAAGTCTTACGAGAAAAATGGTACCTCACTTGTGTGGGTCGGCCTAGTGCCTGCGACAGGAAACGGCGCAAACGCAACGCGGTCCCACCTCAATTTCGCAGTGAAAAATGACCCTTTTTTGGCAAAGTGCCTAGCTGTAGTTTTTGAACCCTACCTCTGCCGGCACCTAGGGAAACCTAGCAAACCTATACATTTTTGAAAACTAGACACCCAGGGGAATCCAGGATGGGGTGACTTGACTGCCTCCCACCAGGTTCTGTTACCCAGAATCCCTTGCAAACATAAAAAATTGTCAAAAAAAACACATTTTCCCCACATTTCTGTGGTGGAAAGTTCTGGAATCTGCGTGGATCCACAAATTTCCACCCACCCCGCGTTCCCCAAAGTCTTACGAGAAAAATGGTACCTCACTTGTGTGGGTCGGCCTAGTGCCTGCGACAGGAAACGGCGCAAAACGCAACGCGGTCCCACCTCAATTTCGCAGTGAAAAATGACCCTTTTTTGGCAAAGTGCCTAGCTGTAGTTTTTGAACCCTACCTCTGCCGGCACCTAGGGAAACCTAGCAAACCTATACATTTTTGAAAACTAGACACCCAGGGGAATCCAGGATGGGGTGACTTGACTGCCTCCCACCAGGTTCTGTTACCCAGAATCCCTTGCAAACATAAAAAATTGTCAAAAAAACACATTTTCCCCACATTTCTGTGGTGGAAAGTTCTGGAATCTGCGTGGATCCACAAATTTCCACCCACCCCGAGTTCCCCAAAGTCTTACGAGAAAATGGTACCTCACTTGTGTGGGTCGGCCTAGTGCCTGCGACAGGAAACGGCGCAAACGCAACGCGGTCCCACCTCAATTTCGCAGTGAAAAATGACCCTTTTTTGGCAAAGTACCTAGCTGTAGTTTTTGAACCCTACCTCTGCCGGCACCTAGGGAAACCTAGCAAACCTATACATTTTTGAAAACTAGACACCCAGGGGAATCCAGGATGGGGTGACTTGACTGCCTCCCACCAGGTTCTGTTACCCAGAATCCCTTGCAAACATAAAAAATTGTCCAAAAAAACACATTTTCCCCACATTTCTGTGGTGGAAAGTTCTGGAATCTGCGTGGATCCACAAATTTCCACCCACCCCGCGTCCCCCAAAGTCTTACGAGAAAAATGGTACCTCACTTGTGTGGGTCGGCCTAGTGCCTGCGACAGGAAACTGCGCAAAACTCAACGTGGTCACACCTCAATTTCGCAGTGAAAAATGACCCTTTTTTGGCAAAGTGCCTAGCTGTAGTTTTTGAACCCTACCTCTGCCGGCACCTAGGGAAACCTAGCAAACCTATACATTTTTGAAAACTAGACACCCAGGGGAATCCAGGATGGGGTGACTTGACTGCCTCCCACCAGGTTCTGTTACCCAGAATCCCTTGCAAACATAAAAAATTGTCAAACAAAACACATTTTCCCCACATTTCTGTGGTGGAAAGTTCTGGAATCTGCGTGGATCCACAAATTTCCACCCACCACGCGTCCCACAAAGTCTTACGAGAAAAATGGTACCTCACTTGTGTGGGTCGGCCTAGTGCCTGCGACAGGAAACGGCGCAAAACTCAACGTGGTCACACCTCAATTTCGCAGTGAAAAATGACCCTTTTTTGGCAAAGTGCCTAGCTGTAGTTTTTGAACCCTACCTCTGCCGGCACCTAGGGAAACCTAGCAAACCTATACATTTTTGAAAACTAGACACCCAGGGGAATCCAGGATGGGGTGACTTGACTGCCTCCTACCAGGTTCTGTTACCCAGAATCCCTTGCAAACATAAAAAATTGTCAAAAAAAACACATTTTCCCCACATTTCTGTGGTGGAAAGTTCTGGAATCTGCGTGGATCCACAAATTTCCACCCACCCCGCGTCCCCCAAAGTCTTACGAGAAAAATGGTACCTCACTTGTGTGGGTCGGCCTAGTGCCTGCGACAGGAAACGGCGCAAAACGCAACGCGGTCACACCTCAATTTCGCAGTGAAAAATGACCCTTTTTTGGCAAAGTGCCTAGCTGTAGTTTTTGAACCCTACCTCTGCCGGCACCTAGGGAAACCTAGCAAACCTATACATTTTTGAAAACTAGACACCCAGGGGAATCCAGGATGGGGTGACTTGACTGCCTCCCACCAGGTTCTGTTACCCAGAATCCCTTGCAAACATAAAAAATTGTCAAAAAAACCACATTTTCCCCACATTTCTGTGGTGGAAAGTTCTGGAATCTGCGTGGATCCACAAATTTCCACCCACCCCGCGTCCCCCAAAGTCTTACGAGAAAAATGGTACCTCACTTGTGTGGGTCGGCCTAGTGCCTGCGACAGGAAACGGCGCAAAACGCAACGCGGTCACACCTCAATTTCGCAGTGAAAAATGACCCTTTTTTGGCAAAGTGCCTAGCTGTAGTTTTTGAACCCTACCTCTGCCGGCACCTAGGGAAACCTAGCAAACCTATACATTTTTGAAAACTAGACACCCAGGGGGATCCAGGATGGGGTGACTTGACTGCCTCCCACCAGGTTCTGTTACCCACAATCCCTTGCAAACTTAAAAAATTGTCCAAAAAAACACATTTTCCCCACATTTCTGTGGTGGAAAGTTCTGGAATCTGCGTGGATCCACAAATTTCCACCCACCCCGCGTCCCCCAAAGTCTTACGAGAAAAATGGTACCTCACTTGTGTGGGTCGGCCTAGTGCCTGCGACAGGAAACGGCGCAAAACGCAACGTGGTCACACCTCAATTTCGCAGTGAAAAATGACCCTTTTTTGGCAAAGTGCCTAGCTGTAGTTTTTGAACCCTACCTCTGCCGGCACCTAGGGAAACCTAGCAAACCTATACATTTTTGAAAACTAGACACCCAGGGGAATCCAGGATGGGGTGACTTGACTGCCTCCCACCAGGTTCTGTTACCCAGAATCCCTTGCAAACATAAACAATTGTCCAAAAAAAACACATTTTCCCCACATTTCTGTGGTGGAAAGTTCTGGAATCTGCGTGGATCCACAAATTTCCACCCACCCCGCGTTCCCCAAAGTCTAACGAGAAAAATGGTACCTCACTTGTGTGGGTCGGCCTAGTGCCTGCGACAGGAAACGGTGCAAAACGCAACGTGGTCACACCTCAATTTCGCAGTGAAAAATGACCCTTTTTTGGCAAAGTGCCTAGCTGTAGTTTTTGAACCCTACCTCTGCCGGCACCTAGGGAAACCTAGCAAACCTATACATTTTTGAAAACTAGACACCCAGGGGAATCCAGGATGGGGTGACTTGACTGCCTCCCACCAGGTTCTGTTACCCAGAATCCCTTGCAAACATAAAAAATTGTCCAAAAAAACACATTTTCCCCACATTTCTGTGGTGGAAAGTTCTGGAATCTGCGTGGATCCACAAATTTCCACCCACCCCGCGTTCCCCAAAGTCTAACGAGAAAAATGGTACCTCACTTGTGTGGGTCGGCCTAGTGCCTGCGACAGGAAACGGCGCAAAACGCAACGTGGTCACACCTCAATTTCGCAGTGAAAAATGACCCTTTTTGGCAAAATGCCTAGCTGTAGTTTGTGAACCCTAGCTCTGCCGGCACCTAGGAAACCTACCAAACACACACATTTCTGAAAAGTAGACACCCGGGGGCTTCCAGGGAGGTATGGCTTGCGTGGATCCCCCAACGTTTCCTTACCCAGAATCCCCTGCAAACCTCACTTTTAGCTGAAAAAATCACTTTTTTCACACATTTTTGTGTGGGAAAGTATGGCATCACTGGCCTCACACAAATTTCCTACCACCCAGCGTTCCCCCAGGTCTCCCGATAAAAATGGTGCCTCACTTGTGTGGGAGGCCCAAGTACCCGCGACAGGCAAGGGCCCACAACGTAGTGAGGCGACCTCAAAATTGCCTATGTCAAAACCACCTGGTTTTGCAAGTGGGGTCACCTGGGTTTTTGGCCCCGTGCTCGGCGGCCATCTAGGGAAACCTACCAAACCCACACATTTCTGAAAAGTAGACACCCGGGGGCTTCCAGGAGGTATGGCTTGCGTGGATCCCCCAACGTTTCCTTACCCAGAATCCCTTGCAAACCTCAATTTTAGCTGAAAAAATCACTTTTTCACACATTTGTGTGTGGGAAAGTGTGGCATCACTGGCCTCACACAAATTTCCTACCACCCAGCATTCCCCCAGGTCTCCCGATAAAAATGGTGCCTCACTTGTGTGGGAGGCCCAAGTACCCGCGACAGGCAAGGGCCAACAACGTAGTGAGGCGACCTCAAAATTGCCTATCTCAAAACCACCTGGTTTTGCAAGGGGGTCACCTGGGTTTTGGCCCCGTGCTCGGCGGCCATCTAGGGAAACCTACCAAACCCACACATTTCTGAAAAGTAGACACCCGGGGGCTTCCAGGGAGGTATGGCTTGCGTGGATCCCCCAACGTTTCCTTACCCAGAATCCCCTGCAAACCTCACTTTTAGCTGAAAAAATCACTTTTTTCACACATTTTTGTGTGGGAAAGTGTGGCATCACTGGCCTCACACAAATTTCCTACCACCCAGCGTTCCCCCAGGTCTCCCGATAAAAATGGTGCCTCACTTGTGTGGGAGGCCCAAGTACCCGCGACAGGCAAGGGCCCACAACGTAGTGAGGCGACCTCAAAATTGCCTATCTCAAAACCACCTGGTTTTGCAAGGGGGTCACCTGGGTTTTTGGCCCGTGCTCGGCGGCCATCTAGGGAAACCTACCAAACCCACACATTTCTGAAAAGTAGACACCCGGGGGCTTCCAGGGAGGTATGGCTTGCGTGGATCCCCCAACGTTTCCTTACCCAGAATCCCCTGCAAACCTCACTTTTAGCTGAAAAAATCACTTTTTTCACACATTTTTGTGTGGGAAAGTGTGGCATCACTGGCCTCACACAAATTTCCTACCACCCAGCGTTCCCCCAGGTCTCCCGATAAAAATGGTGCCTCACTTGTGTGGGAGGCCCAAGTACCCGCGACAGGCAAGGGCCCACAACGTATTGAGGCGACCTCAAAATGGCCTTTCACAAAACCACCTGGTTTTGCAAGGGGAGTCACCTGGGTTTTGGCCCCGTGCTCGGCGGCCATCTAGGGAAACCTACCAAACCCACACATTTCTGAAAAGTAGACACCCGGGGGCTTCCAGGGAGGTATGGCTTGCGTGGATCCCCCAACGTTTCCTTACCCAGAATCCCCTGCAAACCTCACTTTTAGCTGAAAAAATCACTTTTTCACACATTTTTGTGTGGGAAAGTGTGGCATCACTGGCCTCACACAAATTTCCTACCACCCAGCGTTCCCCCAGGTCTCCCGATAAAAATGGTGCCTCACTTGTGTGGGAGGCCCAAGTACCAGCGACAGGCAAGGGCCCAAAACATTTTTTGATAGGCAATGTTGATGTTGCCTCAAAACGTTTTGTGTCCTTGCCTGTCGCTGGTACTTGGGCCTCCCACACAAGTGAGGCACCATTTTTATCGGGAGACCTGGGAACGCTGGGTGGTAGGAAATTTGTGTGAGGCCAGTGATGCCACACTTTCCCACACAAAAATGTGTGAAAAAAGTGATTTTTTCAGCTAAAAGTGAGGTTTGCAGGGATTCTGGTAAGAAACGTTGGGGGATCCACGCAAGCCATACCTCCCTGGAAGCCCCGGTGTCTACTTTTCAGAAATGTGTGGTTTAGTAGGTTTCCTAGATGGCCGCCGAGCACGGGCCAAACCAGGTGACTCCTGCAAAACCAGGTGGTTTGTGAAAGGCCATTTTGAGGTCGCCTCAATACGTTATGGGCCTTGCCTGTCGCGAGTACTTGGGCCTCCCACACAAGTGAGGCACCATTTTATCGGGAGACCTGGAACGCTGGGTGGTAGGAAATTTGTGTGAGGCCAGTGATGCCACACTTTCCCACACAAAATGTGTGAAAAAGTGATTTTTCAGCTAAAAGTGAGGTTTGCAGGGATTCTGGGTAGGAAACGTTGGGGGATCCACGCAAGCCATACCTCTGAAGCCCCAGGTGTCTACTTCAGAAATGTGTGGTTTGGTAGGTTTCCTAGATGGCCGCCGAGTACGGGCCAAAACCCAGGTGACCCCTGCAAAACCAGGTGGTTTTGTGAAGGCCATTTTGAGGTCGCCTCAATACGTTGTAGGCCCTGCCTGTCGCGGTACTTGGGCCTCCCACACAAGTGAGGCACCATTTTTATCGGGAGACCTGGGGGAACGCTGGGTGGTAGGAAATTTGTGTGAGGCCAGTGATGCCACACTTTCCCACACAAAAATGTGTGAAAAAAGTGATGTTTTCAGCTAAAAGTGAGGTTTGCAGGGATTCTGGGTAAGGAAACGTTGGGGGATCCACGCAAGCCATACCTCCTGGAAGCCCCAGGTGTCTACTTTTCAGAAATGTGTGGTTTGGTAGGTTTCCCTATGTGGCCGCCGAGCCCCGGGCCAAAACCCAGGTGATCCCCTTGCAAAACCAGGTCATAATGAGATAATGTGTTGTTTATTTCTGCAGCGTGAAAATGTTGGCACAATATTGCAAGGAAAATGTGACAGACATTTTGAGGTTTGCAGGACATTGTGGGTACCATAACTTGTTGGGATCCACAAGAGAGATATCACCATGTACTCCCATGTGTGTTTCGTTTACGACAATATCTACAGTTGGTAGGTTATTCTTAGACGGAATGTACACCTTGGCAGACAGACTAAAAAGACAAAGATTACTGCACAGCCATCTATTCCTCAAGCACACACACATACTGGTTGGATTTGGCACGAGGGTGAGTGATGGTTCAGTATATACAATTGTATTAACAAGTGATTTCACAAAAATGAAATGCACTGTTAATAATTGAAAGGACGAGAAACTGAACCATTGACTCACAGCTCGTGAGCTGTAAAGCCACGACAAGGCACCAACCTCTTTACAGGCCATTCATACACCTTTCATACGTGTGACAAATACAAAACCATTCACACCACCAGCCGCGGGCCCATCACATTACAACACTCACACCAGCAGACAGCGCCATTCAAGGGCCCATCACTTTCACACGCCCACATTCCTAACACAGCAACCACACAACCTGATGGATTGCGTGGAGTGTCGCTCGGCTAGCAGTGTGTGTAGTGACCAGCAGCAAGTCACTACTCACACACTGTCAGCCGAGCGCCACTCCACGCACACCGCCAGCCAAGCACCAGCCTACACACACCACCATCACATTTAGGATTTTTTTATACAAAAAGAAAACACAAACAAATTGCAAATAGATACAAATCTACTAACACAAAATCAGAAACATTGCACTAATGCCAACCTTGAAACAGAACAACAATTCTTAAACATTACAGACCAGGCAGTTCACTTTACCACTCATCGTTGCTCCCAATAATTCTTTTGCTTGTGGTACGCTCTATAACAAGCAGGCACACACAGCCCAGGGTTAGAAGGACACTCAGGGGCAGTACATACGAGTCTCCTTCCGCGTACCTCTTCAGCCAACAGACTCTACATCTCCTAGTGGGAAAGTCTTTTGAGGATGTAGGAGGAATGTGATCAGGAAAGTGGCGATCTTTCAATCGAGCCACATCCTCCACCACTCCAACTCTAGGAACACTTGCCTGTTCCACAACAACAAGGCTGCCTATGACAGACTCCTGAAACTGAACAAAAGTCAACTTTGACGCAGGAGAACACTCCTTGAACACAACAAAAGCATTGAAAGTTGCTAAATTGAAGAGATGGATGGCCAACTTCTTATACCAAATGTAAGACTTACGAATAGCAGTGTAAGGTTCCAACCTCTGATCTACTCTATCAACACCACCCATGTGCTTATTGTAGTCTAAAATGCACACAGGTTTGCGCACTTCAGCAATCTGACCCCAAACAGCCACAGGTGAAGTACTCTCATCATGGATGGTAGTCAGCATGTACACATCCCTCCTGTCCACAAATTTCACAGCCTAGCAGTTCCTCACTACGCAAGGCACTGCACTGTCCCCTCTGAAGTTTTTTGCAAACAAGCTCTTTTGGATAACCTTTACGGTTAGAGCGGATTGTGCCACAAGCAAAAGTGTCCACTTTGAACAATTCCTTAAACAATTGCACAGCAGTGTAGAAGTTATCAAGGTACAAATGGTGGCCTCTGTTAAACAGTCCTCTAGCAAGTTCCCACACAATTTTCTCTGAAACTCCTACTAAAGTGGACGGACAACCAGGGGGTCAATAGTGGAATCCCTACCAGTGTACACACGCAAATTAAAAACATATCCTGTCCTACTCTCAGACAACATATACAGCTTAATTCCATAGCGTGCCCTCTTGCTAGGAATGTACTGCCTAAAAACCAAACGGCCCTTGAACAGCACCAAAGACTCATCAATAGATATTTCTTTCCCTGGAGTATAGATCTCTGAAAATCGATCTACAAAGTGATCAAGAACAGGCCGAATCTTAAAAAGACGGTCACATTCAGGGTGATCTCGTGGCAACGCCAAACCATTATCAACAAAATGCAGCATCCGAAGCAAAAGTAAATACCGATCACGAGTCATAACTGCAGGAAATATGGCCGTTGCCATCAAGGGACTGGTAGACCAATATGAACTCATGGACGGCTTCCTTATCAAACCCATCAAAAAAGTCAAACCCAAAAACTTCTTCATCTCTTCCAGATTTGTGGGACTCCACCGGGTAGCTCTAGAATGGGGCCTAAGTCTGGCACTGTTGTCCCTCAAAAACTGTTCAGCATACAAATTAGTCTGCTCAACAATCTCACCCAAAAATACATCATCCATAAACAACTGAAAATACTGTATAGGCAAATAATGTTCACAATCCACTCTACACCCTGCATAACCACTAAAGGCAGGCAACACCGGCTGCACCATGTTTGGATCAACCCAGAGTCCAGCACTTCCAGTAGGAAGCCTAGCAGCCCCAGGCTGCAATCCAGATGCCTCTTGCACCATCGGCACAGTAGTATCCTCCTCTAAATCAGGCACTTCATCTGCACTGAGAGTACCTTCATCATCCGATGATTCCATGTGGAGAGAAAACTCACTGCCTGAATCTTCCCCTCCCTCCTCTCCCTCAGACGCACTGTCAGTCTCATAATCCTGCTCAG